>VUYV01000016.1:884200-940697 GCA_008711295.1 Anarhynchus alexandrinus | reverse complement strand
ACAAAAAAAAAAAAAAAAAAAAAAAGCACAGGCTTACCTTGTAACTGCTTGAATCTTCCTTCTAACTGATTATAGTTATACGGCACCTGAGCTGCATATCCTGGGGACAACGGCCCGGGCATACTGGTTGATTTTTGTAATTCCATTTACAGGTAACACAGGGATACGATGAACTGCAGCATAAAGGAACCACAGGTTTCTCTACCATACATCCAAGTAAATTCCAGCTTCCTCAGTAGTTTGGCTTCAGTCCCTAGAGAAAATGCTCTCACTGAGCCCTAAGTAAATAACAGCTTCGGTTCAAAATCCAGCAGTGTGGGTTGGCGGTAAGCTGTCTGTAACGGATTCAAACTTAAAGCACCATGAGGGTTGGTTTTTTCTCCCCCCACCACTCCACTACAGGCAACTCTCAAGTGCTCGAATCTGTTTTCAAATGCTTGCCTGGCCCTGGCGAAACTAAATCAAATAAAAGCAAGCCTGCGATTCAGCCCAAAGTAAAAGCAGCGTGGAGCCACGCGCTGCCGTCCTTGCCAGCGCTTCCAGGAGCCGCGCACACCTCAGACCTTTCTGCTGGTTTGTAATATAATCAGCAGCCGCCCGGGTGCGGGGTGATGTCACTTGATTACCATACAGCACGGTGGAGGAAACGAAGGCTGTACCAAGGGCGAAGGGGCGGCGGAGCAGGGGAAGGAAGAGCAGGATGGCTCACGCAAGGCTGCGGCAAGTTCTTCCGCCGGGTGCAGCCCGCTCGCCCTGAGCCCCGGCAGGCAAGGTGGCAGCGGGGTCCCCAGCCCTCTGCTCCCAACGCCACCACGGCCACAGCAGACGGTGGTATCTTCCTGAGCAAAGCTGGTGGAATTACAATCTTTTGTTAAGAGCCTCATGTAACGGAAAAGTCTCAGATTACTATCACATGAAAAGGAGGGCACTTTTCTTTATTTATCTGCAAGGCTGTTCACTTGAAAAAGTAACACACGCACACACGCAGAAGCACTCATTCAGTATTTAGCAACAGGCGAGGAGGGCACGCAGAAGGATGTACGCTCCAGCACACCGGGAACAAACGGTGAAAAGGTTCTTTAAACAGCCAATTCCTGTGGCTTCATTTTATGTTATTTGTCGATATCGAGGATTTTGACATCTCCTATGTATGTGGCTCCTTGCCCATTTATCAGCGTGCTGGGTATTACTGCAAGATTAATGGTTGTCTGGGCTATGCACTGGAGGGGGAGGGTGGTAATGTAAATAAGGATTCCTTGCCTCTGTCTGACTGGCACCTTAATACCCTGCTGTAATATAAACGTGCACAGCAGCAGGGATAGGTACTAGAAGTCAGTTCCCGCAGATGGTGTTAGACAGAGGATGTCAGTTTTCCCTCAGGGGCCCGAGCTCCTAGCCCTCACTTATTCATAAGTGAAATTAAAAGGTCAGTTCCACATTCATATTCTCAGTATGTAGCCTTTGCCTGTTCATTTTTAAAACTGCTGATAATGTTCACGCAAATGTTTTCTCTTTTTTCTTTTCTCGTATTTCCAAATTCCTTTCCAATGGAATCCATGTTCTCTTCTCCTCCCACTCTGTCCCCTCATTAAACATTTCAAAATGTTGCCTTTGTTTTGATACTGTCATTTCACAAGTTTTTAGTCATATAGCAATTTATGTGAGGACAATTTCTGTGGGAGAAGCTCAGTCCACTCCCACTGACTCGCTGCAGCCTTAGCTCCTGCTAGGCGTAAGGTGGAAATTCAACCAGTCGTTACCAACACACTGGGGAACAAATGTGCAAGAAGTCCAACCATGAACATTGCTAATTTAGGGAGAAGTGATGAAAATCAACACTTCCCAACTGAAGCTGGGGTTTCCAAAAACACACGGACTGTTGAAAATGCCTAGCACACTGCGCCCGTGGTCATAAAAGCCATAAATATTTTAGATGTATTTAACTGCACTGTTTTACTTAAAACAACAACATAGCCCTTGCCCAGAGTTGATTATTATATTGATACAGAAGGTCTTTTACTGGCATATTTCAGTGAACCCGCTTATATCAATATAGCTGTATTTACACAAGACTTTTGGTGCTACAGCAGTCCTCAAGTAGAGCCTAAAACATTTTTGAAAGTTGGCCTTCAATCTTTTCAGCACTACCTACACTCGTGCCACTGAAGACAGTTCAGCTGCCCAAGCCAGATTTTACAGTGTCAGGGAAGAAAGCGACTGTCCGCAGGGGCGGCTACAACGCCGCTGTGCAGGGGACCAAGGTACTGCAGGCTTGCGCCCTAGCAGCGGGTTTGCAAGGCAAAAGGGGGATCTGAGGAAGCACCTGCACTCGTCGCCGCGGCAGGCAGGATGCTGCTCTCCAGACAACAATGCGCTGATGTGGCACGGCGAGTCCCCCGTTCCTGCCAAACCTTCCCCCGATAATCTTTGTACAGCCAGCCGACCCTCCAGCAGGCAGGGACCCACACGCTGCAGCTGTGGCCATGGGATTTCCAGGCTGGGGTGGGAGGGAAGAAGGGCAACACAAAAATACAAAAGGCTCCAAAATTTACAGGAACAGAGCTTGGT
Source organism: Anarhynchus alexandrinus (assembly GCA_008711295.1). Lineage (NCBI taxonomy): Eukaryota > Metazoa > Chordata > Aves > Charadriiformes > Charadriidae > Anarhynchus > Anarhynchus alexandrinus. Next base: position 938,129 of record VUYV01000016.1, on the reverse strand, counting down.
AAACTGAGCGTTAATATACAAATGCAAACTCCCCCAAAGCTCAAGGAGCGCGTTTTACCCAACGCACAAGTACAGGCTTATTTCCGTCACAAATTTTTTTACTGCAGCTTTCTACCAACGGCAGCTTTTGCCTGCGATGCCTGACCTATGTTATAATTAAACGAAACCCTTCCCCTGGAGAGCAGGCAGGCAGCCAGGCCCTACCTGCAGGCATATCACCTCATTACTGTCCCACCTTGAGCAAACAGGTGTTGCTATGCAAGCTCAGAAGGTAAAACTAAAGTCCAGGCGACTGACAGGAGAGCTGGAGCATTTTTAACACCATGAAGGCCATAAATCAGGAGCCAGGAACTCTTCCCCAGCTGAAAGCTTTCCCAACACCTTTGGCAGGCGACACACTAACCCACGTGGCCATTATTAAAAATATTAAAAAGTAAAATATTACAAAAGCAAAACATTAAAGACTAAAAATAATCATTTGGCTTTGACCCATATAAAACACAGACTGCCTTTCCCTACCTCCTCATAAAACATTAACACCGCATACAGGAATTTACACTTCAGATTGTCCCCTGTAGGACAACTGAATCTGATAAACTTAAGATTCCCAAGAAATACTGAACAAAAGTTGGGGTTTGAGTTTTTTGTCCTCTCTGTCCCCCCCAATTCTGGCCTGCCCAGTAGCACTAAACGCTACCTGACGAGAGAAGGAATTGCAGCAGGTATGGAGCAGTGCAGGCTGCACAGCACGTAGGGGGAAAGCCGAAGGAAAAGGGAAGCATCTGTGTTTGAATTGAGCTTATTTTGTTCAAGGTTTGAAAAACAGAGACACAAGACCCTATCACGTTGTGGAGAACTCGGCAGCACTCACTGTGAAATTCTGACCTCATTTTAGCTGCCATCCAGGTTGGCATTTGGGCCGAACAACAGGTCCCCAGGCAACAGATGTGACAGACTCTGTTAATGATGGTATCGGCTCCTGGGGACAGCCCGGATCACCAGGTGCTGCTGGCTCGTCTGCCAAAGCATTACTGCTGCTTTGCTGGGCCCCGGCGTACATTTTGTAGGCTCCACTTCACAGGTTGGCGGTAATTCAGTAGAAAGAGCAAAGCAAAATGGGGATCTGTCTGTATTTGTGAAACTCTACACCATAGGTAGCAAGGCTTCTTAAAAACGGGCATCCTGCCAGCTCCCATTTTTATTTGAGTCACCTCAATCCTAATACATTCATTTGCTGTTGACTCCAAATTAGTAAACTTGAGACCTGTTTGCCGCTGCTATGTAGCAATGCATCGAATCGATTGCAAGGCACTCACATGCAAAGCCCTTTTTTATACCTGGTTTCTACTCATTTTCTCTAATTGACTAAGCCCTTGACAATACCAATTAGATGATATGTTATGGAGGGGAATTAATGCTTTGAAGGCCATAGATAACTTTTAGCACTGGTCCAAGTGTAACTTATCAAATCAACACAGCTTGAAATTCTCCATGGTGTAATTCACCACTGATTACAGTGTAGGAGAAAAATAAGGGCCAAATCATATATCAAGTATGAGGGAGGCAGGGTTTTGTTGGTTTTCCCCCCCTATAAATTTTGTTCTCACTTTTCTCCCATAGCTGTGAAATAATTTTTGCTTGCATTCTTTGAATTGTACCTCTCCCGTAGCACTTGACTGGTAATGATGACTTGCATTATTTGTGTACTTGTTAACTGTAAATAAAAATGCAAATGATTATCCACTTAACCATAATGCAAAGTGTGACTTAGTTGACATGATCAGAGCTTTGCAAAGCCTCAAGGAGAACAAGAGGTTGATTACAGTAATATTATGAATGTAATATAACACCTGGAGGCAGGTGCTTACCCCAGAACTGAAAAGGATCTGTCCTGCGATCTATCCTTACGTGGTTCTGAAAACTGCTGCTGAAGTGAATGGGTTCCTACCACAAAGGAAAAAACTAATGTTTCTAAGGAAGAAACTAATGTTAGTTCTAACAAAATCACCATCCACATTCCTAACTATCAATGTTTCTAAGACTGAACAAAACTATCGCTTTTCTCAGCCAAAAGAAATCGCTTTAAAAAATAAGAAACTTTAACACATCCTCAAAAAAGTATACACAAAAAACCCTCTAAGAAATTCCTGGCCAAGGATCCAGTTCATAACTCTCTTGCAGAAGACAACTGGTAAGTGTGCAGCATTAGTATTGCTCACACAGCCTCGCTAGAATTGGGAAAGCTAGGAATTCCCTGACAACCTCATCCATCCATCAATCTACACTATCTTCCACTAATAAAGTCAACCAATATTGGCTGGCTTTACTGCGTCAACAAAGATAGTACGTGCAGTGGACTCAATGTCCAAAACAGGCCCACCCTCAAAATACATTCCACTTAATGCACACGTAAAATCCAAGAAAGCAATGCACAAAATGTTCCCTGGGTACCATAAAACAAATGCATGCTTTGCACTGTTGTGTTCTGAAAGAAAGATGCAATTTTACAACTCCACGAAAGACAATTATCTTTCTAATGGGAAGCAGAATGCACGCCAGAGCTTACAATAATTACCAATCTGGTTAATCATCACCCTTGTCTTTCCTCTTTACTCTTATTTGCTCTTGTAAATTCTCTAGTTGGTGACTAACTAGAAAAAAATTACAAGATAAAAAGGATGATTTATTAATCTAAAATGCCACAGAAATCACATAACATTTGCTCTTCTCCTGAAAGAGGGTAAAGTTCTTACACATCCCTTCAGTGCGACAGCTAGGAACTGAAAACTCATGATCACGTTGGCCTTTCTTGACTTCTCTTGCTGATTCCCCCCCCATCTACACAGTAAAAACACAATCTCTCCCTATATATGCCATGGAGTAAGGAAAGATGGTTTTTGCTGTAGATTGTTCTAGAATATGATAGGAAATAGTTATTTTTATCATATTTGACAATTTGCATAACATTAATCCTGAAGAGTTAGCTGTTTTCCCTCTAGTTTATATCTAAGATGCTGGAACAGAGAAAGAAGCAGCCCACACACGAAGCAGAAATTAGCGTGCCAACTTAATTACCTCTTCTGCAGGTATTAGTGGGAACAGAACCATTCATCTTACAAACCCGCCATTTCCTGCAATACTGTGCAAATGTCTCAGAAGAAAGTGAAATAAATACAAACAAAACAAGAGATCTGCACTTAAGTAACGTTTCTGTCTCAGAAAGTACTTCAATTTTTCTCTTTAAAGGGGTTTTTATGTCAGTGGCAAACACCAAGGCGTTTGGTCCTCCAAGCCCCTTCCAGATATATTCTCTGTGACTCAACGTGGACTTGGGAGAGCCAACGCAATCAAAACATAAGGGAAAGTGGCAGATTAAAAAGCAAGAGACAAAGGGTTTATTACAGAAGGGTCTGTTCACATGTTTTCCTTTTGCCATGTCCAGGCTGGCCTTCTAGCAGCTCCACACGATGTCCCAGGCATAAAGCTTTGGGCTCACGATGAACCTGTAGGTTGTGACGTCTGAGACCAAAGCAGCACAAAACCTTTGGGAATCTTTTCACAAATGCCAGAATATCAACTTATTACTGAAACTGGGTCAGTTCCACTTGGTTTCGGGTTTCAGTTTACACAAGTCCCTGATTAACAGGAAAGTTGACATGACTTTTGTAACAGCGTGTCCTTGCTAACTGCAACAGTGGAACACTTGCCAGGAGAGCTAGGTGAGCCACTCTTTAGAAGAAATCATTATTTGTATTCCAGTCCAAATGGATTCTTCTGAACCGTACTGCTTCCCATACTTCATGAACTCACCAAAGCAGGGAAGCCATCTCTGAAAAACCGTAACAACTACATTCACAGGTTTTGTCTGTGGCCCACAAAATGCACTTGGTTTGCTCCCTGACTTAGATGAATAACCCGTAAAAAGTCTACTGAAATCAAGCATGGTGCACAGGTACGCTCTTAACATACTTGCTTGCTGTGCAATTTTGGCAGGAAAACACTTCTTGATTTTCATCCAGAAAAATTCTTTTTTATGAGTTTTAATGTGCTTTCTTAGAAGCTGGAATTATTTTCATTGCCTCTCCCTCCCTCCTTTCCCCCTCTATCTGAACTGCATCAATGTTTACATGTAGGGGAGAGGAGAGAGATTCCCACCCTCATTTTAATTTTCTTCCTTTTCTTTTTTTTTTTCCCAGTTTGACCATGAACACAGAAGATGCACTGTTGCTTACAGCATAATCACTGAGGCATGAAAATTCAATCTCCTGCTACTCCTGAGCAAAATGGAAATTGGGTGAAAACAACAAGTAGAACACACTGATCTTTACAAACCTCCATAAGCCAGAGTTTTTATTTCTATTATTTCCCTTGCTTCACATAGACAGAACAGAAAGCATATAAACTATCTTAATGTTCCCAAATACATCCCCGTTGTGACCAGCCATATTCACATGTGGTCAGTTTAGGGGAGAGGAATAAAAAAAGTACCTCTCCGTTTTGTCAGTTCCATAACTGGACGAGCTCGAGCCCCTAAATTAGAAACCTCTGAAGTTAACTGGGCTCCCTACAGAATTTTAGATCCTCTTACACCTAAAGCAACTAAATTCCAGAAAAACCAAGGTAGTACAGGCTTAAGATGATCCTGTAGTTCATTCAAAATTAAAGAGAAGGATAATGTTAGAAAAACAATTGTTGGAAGGGGTTTTTTTTTAAAAAATAAAAAAAACCCCAACATACTAGATGCAGAAACATGAGCTGAAAGCCTCATTTTCAAAGCCAACATAGGAGAGACATCTCTATTTCCGAAAACCTTCTTTCATCAAACCTCACCCACAAAATCTCCCCATCTGGGAATTGCCTATCTCCACAGAAAAGCTTAGTGATCAATTGATAAGTACTAACTGTCTCAAACTCATGAAGTTATGATTCCAGAGCAAACCACATTTCATTTTTATATAATGTATAGAATAAATATAACAACATATTATACATTTATATGTACAAATACTATCTACATTTGACACATCCACCTTAAAGGCTTAATACCATTTAAAGGAAGCAAAACTTCAAAAAATCATCATATAACATACGCATACAAAGTGGTTGGCAAAAATAATAGCAGTGTTTGCATTGCTCACTAGAAGAATTCAAAACTGCTAGGAAGAATGCTAGAAACTAAAAAAGTGGAACTTGGAAGTGGATTTTCATCATCCTACTTGTCTGGTCCTCATCCCTGTTGCTGTTCTATTTGCCTCTTCCCCCATCAAGGCAATTTGTCTCAAGGCAATCTGGGTTTATATCTCTCCAGGATATTACCTCAAGATTAGAATCAAAGCTCTGATCTGAGAGAATGATTTCATCACTAACCTCTCCCCATTATAAGAGCTCCAAGGTTAACAGAAATTAGTAAACATTTTTTAATCCTGTATTGAATTTTGCTTTGCAGTGTGCTCTGCTAGACATTATTTATACTTCAGGGAGTGCTTTCATGCAGTATCCAAGCAACAAATAGAAGGAAAAATGCAAGGCACATTGCAGATTTGGCTGAATAAATAAAATAAATACAGAAACATCACTAGTTAGATGCTAAAGATGCAAGACGAGAACATTCTCTTCTGCATACGCATTTTTTGTGGAAAGAAGTCTTTTAAATTGTAGGCTCATGACTAGGTTTTGAAATGCATCCACAGCCAACCTCATCCCTGATAAAAGTAATGATTTTTTTAAAAAATTAATTGCCATTATTGGCACATAGTTTCTATAAACAAGTAATGCTTTCCATTAAGACGACTCAGCAAAATATCTAAAAACAATCTTATTATTTCAATGAAGGGTCATTAATAGTTATCCCATGGTTTCATTGTATTACATATCTCCAAAACATTGATTCCAACAGCAGAGAACATCATAGTCTTTTCAGTCTTCAGGTTTCCCACAATGGGCCTCTATGGGTCAGATTCCTAGCTGTAAGTTGGCGTGGTCTCACAGAAGCCAAGGGAAGTTTACCAGCTGACAATCTGGCTGGCAGGTCTCCTCCTAAAATCATCAACTTCAGCATGATTTTACCCCAGCTCTACTATTGTGCCTGGCTACGCTCTCACTAACTACACCGGGGGCATCTCACAGTGAGTATTTTTCCTTTCTTTGAGCAGCTGGTGCAGCCAGAGCGTTTTACTTCCCTTCACAAATCCTACCCTGCCTCTCCCTGCTGGCCTTGCCTGTCCCTGCTTCAGCTGATGCAGAGCGCTACATCTCACTCATCTCAGAGCTGCGGGCAGCCAAAAGCACGTCCCCCGGTGCTTCTACTCCTTCCTGATGCCATGGTGATGAATGAATGATGAAAACTAAAATAGACAGGAGAGTGCTGTGCTGTGCCAGTCTGGGAATTAAAGCGTAGTTCTCACCTAAAATCAGTGCAAGTAAGGAAGCACACTATGAAAATTAGTGCAGTGCCAATGTGTCTAATACCCAGGTATGACAAAAGGAGATTTACCTGCTTTCAGGATTACCCTCATGGAATTTCATTGCTAATATCCTAAAAGCAAATACGCGTATGCACACGCACACACACAGTCAGCATACATACATTAGTTTTCCATCTTCTTCCTGTAGGTACAGATGGATTTTAATATTTAATCACTTCTTAACTACAGTACAGAATTCTCTTCTACTTTATTTTGCTAAATTACTGAATTGTTGTCCAAGCAGAGTCAGCCCTTTGTGAACAAGGGCTGGCATATGTCTGGAGTTCTCCACGAGAAACTCTGAGAAGCAGATATGGTAGCTGTATTCCAGTCCAGGAGCTAAATGCACAGGAAATTCAAAGATCTAAAGATTGATCAATACAGGCTCATTTGCTGACAAGACTCTCGGCTCTCCCGTGTATATGTCCAACTCAATATTGCTTAGTCTTGAAATAATTTAATCAGAGATGTAAAATGACCACAGCTGTCAGACTTTCCAGGGTGGGGCTGCCAGCAACAGCTCCTATCCTGCTCCCGCCCCAAAGAAGCAAAAAGACTATTTTTCCAGCTCCACTTGTCCTGCCTGAGCAATCTGTGCCGGATTACAGTTATTCACCAGAACGCAATCACTTTCATGCATCACACTGTTACTAAGTAATCATAAATACTATCCATAAAGCAGACAAGCATGTATGATTCCAGAAAATTCCTAAGTTACATTCAGCCGTACTTTTTTCCAGAAGCTTAGCTCTACATGCAGGAAGCTACATCGGACCACAGATCTGGTATCTAATCAGACTACAAAGAATCTGACTTACACCTCCACACAGTTTGCACACTACTTGTTTGATTCTAAAGAGGGAGAACAAACCCACAAACTATGCATAACGGGTACCAAAAATCATGTTACTACAGCAATGAGATACAAATGACCTCTGTACCAAATTACATTTTTGATGGGACATCACTGAATACAAGTTGTTCACGTTTACTTGAAAGTTATTTTATGTACTGTAGACATACAGTAACACTTCTTTTTGGGTCAGTCTACTGATGAGCTTTGAAAATAAAAACGCTAGGAGCAAAATATTATTTATTGGCTGGGTTTTGCTATTTGCTTTAGAACCAGTTCTCCAACAGCAATTTTAAAAGCGAACACATTGATCAGTGGTGACAGATGGGCTAAGCTTTTTCTCATTTTCTGAGAAGAGCACAGTGTTCATCAGTAGTCACAGCCCGCACTGCAGGTGACGTGGGTAAGTACACCAGCTTCTCTGCTGCCACACTTTCTCCCTTGATGCCTGCATGACACGGAACACACAAAATGATACTCCTGTTTTTAACACCAGCCTCCTACAGATTCTGGTTAAGTACTGCAGCTTAGAAACTAGAGCTGAAAAATTGTTCCAGAAGTGAAATCCAGAAGGAAAGCACTGGGTGAGGTCGACATTTGGAAAAGCTTTTGTTGAAATAATTCCATCAGCTTTCATCTGAGCAAAATAAGATTTTTCAAAATAAGCTCTTTCACGCTCACTTGAGTAAGTCTGCATTAGGCCTTTGGCTGCTAAACAAAAACACGGACTAATAACCAGCACTGCCACACCAGTGCTGAGAAGATGTATCTGCAGTTTCATTGCTGTGAGGTTTTTAATTTCTGTTTAGTGTCAAGTGAATCCTTCACATGCCCATCAAACAAGCACCAGTATACTGCTGAGTTCTCTTCCTTAACCACTTGCTGTTATTAAAATTAGTGTACCGATTTTCAAGTCCCAGATAGCTCAGATACTGGATATTCATGAACTGTACTGCAAAAGATTATTCTCAGTATGTTCTTTCAAAGCCAAGAATAAACCAAAGGTTTGTTCTCTCAAACTCTAAATCATTGTATTTTGTCCTTTTTTATTGACTTGAGACCTGAAACTTCATTCTGACCATGCAGATTTTTTTTCTATCTTTAGTGTATACTCACTCAGAGTGAAACAGTAGAAACTTTGCTATGAGAGATATGCTAGACAGCAGGGACAAGCAGGTGCATGATACCTGAAGAGTACTACAAGTAGGATTTCTCTTTCCACTTTTCTGGAAGGTTGTTCTGCTGACTTTAACACTGGAGCTGTGGGGGGAATGGTTCAAATACCAGGGCCAAAAGGGCTAACTAGCCTCGTGTGGTACCCAGCCCTTTCCCATTCCAAGTTTTCTTTTTTTATCCTTAAGAAATGGGTATTCTGGTATATTAAAAACTTTTTAGTAGTATAACTTCAGGAACCATTTCAACAATTTTGACCTTTTGCTTCTGGGAGAATTTAAGTTATGGCATGAATTACAAACCTAGTTTCTCTCTGTGCAACTGGGACAACTAAGGAAAGCTGCATGACGAATGCAGTCTCCTTACCTGTACTCCCCTGTAAGGTCCATGAACACTGTGACGTGCAACACTAGCAAGTGTCCTGACCTATGCACAGTCAGGTGGAGCTCAGAAATGAATGCAGAGCTTCATCTGCCCTGTGCTAAGAAGATATGCCTCTGTTATTCCATAAACTTTGAAACTATTTTTAATTCATATGCCAGGCAGATGAGTCACAGACCTTCCGGTCACTCAGGTGAACCCAGAGGACAAAAGGGCAAAATACAAATGAGCAGAAAAGCGAGTAACTTTAGCCAAGCATTTTTTAATATTGAATTAGCTAACTGAAGAAATGGAAAGTTTTGGAAGCGACAATTCTCATACTACCTGAAAAACATCATCTGAGATGACGAGCATGGTACATCTGAATGTCATAGTCCCAGACTGAAAAATTCTGCTGAACAACTGAACTGTTTATTAAGGTTTTTGTAAGAGCTCTATGCGCCAAGGCGCTGCACAGCAAATCTTGTTAGCTAATGGTCCTTGATAGACGAAATCTAACACCTGAGGATTTGTGAATGAAGAATTTTGCACAAACATGATACCTTTTTGGCTTCTACAGAACAGGTAGAATTACCTGGTCTTCCAGCAAGACCTTCCAAAGAACCACAGAGAACAAGGACAGGTGAAAGATGGTTTCCTACAGTGGGATATCTTACTTTACGAAGTAGAGATCAGTTACCTTCTTCTCATATCAGTTGCAGAGTGAGTTAGTTCAACATGAATGGTAACCAATCTGGTTGCATATCCCTTCAAATCTGGAGTCTGATTGAAAGCCAAGTTCCCAGATGATTTATTTGTTTTAAACTGAAACAATCCTTTGCTTTCTGGTTTTCACAGTATACAGACCACTTTAATAATATCAGTTATCAGCTGCTATGCTGACTACAGTGCTTTTCTACTATTATTGTATCATACCTGCTTTAACTGAGCTTTTCTCCAATATATTTGTCTATTCTGATCACAGATTATTCTGACCACCATCTCCCGCTTTGCTCTTTAAATATTTCAGCATCCTGCTGGAACATGGGGCCATTACAATTCTTTCTAGAACAGAGTATTAGATTCTGGCTACAGAACTCACTTCTTGCCTACCCATTCTCTACCTTTACCTTAAAGGAAGTAAGCTTCATTTAAATTACAGTAAACTAGGCTTAATACAAGATGGCAGTTTCACAGAAGAGGCACTTCACAACTTGTTGAAGAATGTGGACAGGAGATGCTTGCACCAACAGAAAGATTCACATTGAGTATACAGCCATTAGTCAAGCACTGTAAAATGCCTACGGCTGTTCTACTTTTGAATGCAACAGCTTGCATCTTATAGGTGGAGAAAAAAGAACCAGCACCTGGTCTGTTCATTTTGAAACCTTTCATACTAGGACAGGGAGATAATGATGCACATGCATTTCATAAACTGCAAGATGTTGACAGTCTTTTGATTTATCTCATCACTCCAATGAAAGGCAGATATACAGAAAGAGCCGGACATTCACAGGCACTCTTTAGACACAACTAATCTAGGACCTCTGGAAAGAAAAACACTGTTGTGAGAAGATGGCCAATCTTTGAAGTGTGGGAAGATACCCATGTCCACAAAGAGCAAGTGCCCATCTAAATCAGACTGGAGTGTTAGTCAGTGAATCTGGGCCCTGCAGGTGGTGCACAACTACTTCTGCTTCCGAGAGCAGTGAAATTCACCCAGAAGAAAGCGATGGTGGAATAGACAGTCAAATTTTAGAGCCCAGAAGAGCCTCCTGATATCACTTAGTGTGGCTTTGTGCGCACTACCAGCCACAGGCTTTCACACAGTGATTATTGTGTCTGATCCTGTGACAAGCAGCTGAATTAAAGTACACCTTTCCAGAAAAAAGCTTATTTCAATTTAAAGACTACAACGAAAGAGATTATTACCATCCCAGCTCCAGGCTGCAAGGTGATTTCCCTAGCTGTTAAAAATCTGGAAGTGCCTGCCTTTCTGGGGAGATGCAAGGGAAGATTACCCACCAGGCAGCATATCCAAAAATACACGTTGAACAGTGCCAGGAGCACCATAGCTCAGCGTTTAACTATAACCTTTGATTTGCAATACAAACCTCTCTTCGTTCTTCTCTCCCTGCATCATGATTAGGCTTACAAGCAGTGCTGCAGCAGCGCAGCATGCTAAGCCAAGTTTTGGCAGCACACAGCATTCTCAACACTAACAGTAGAGAATTACAGGTATGAAACGTATCAAATTAAAATAGCTATGAGTAAAACTTATTAAGAAAAAAAATAAATACATCATACTCTGGGAAAATGTTTAAATATTCCTCTGAATCAAATCTTCAGCAAAATTATTCACTTCGACATTGGTATGTGTTTTAAGCTATCTAAATAATTCAAGTACTTTCCTTACATTACTTCTCCTTGAAATAAGAGTTTCATGTTTATTATTCATTACTCAGGTGGGGAGCTCTGCTTGCCATAAAAGTAAGTAGAACAATGAACTGCAGTAAAGGCTAGATCTCGGACCCAAATGTGGCTAATGAGCTTTCTAACAAATGCTCTTCCCACCCAAGGAACATAATATAACCTACAACCACTAACACACCAGGAGTAAAATAGTTTCTTCCTCAAACAAGATCAAACTATATAAAAAAAAAAAGTCAAGATTCTTCCCATCTACCCCCAATCTACCACCATAGGCATCAGTCAGGCTGCTTCTGACCTCACTCAGCACAACCCTGTTCCAGGTCAGACATTTTACCTGTAATTTCAAATGCCCACTGTGATGAGAACTGTTGCAATTAAGTCTTCTAAAGATAGCAAAATTCAACACACATCCTTTCTGCGAGCAGCTCCGTTAAGTTGATACGATTACTATCCTCAGTAAGAGTTATATGATCTGCTCTCTGCCCGTCTGCGTGAACTACTTCATTTCCCTGTTGCTCAGCTCCAAACCTGATCCTGCCCTGTGCCTGGCACATAAAGGTGTTCTGCATCTAATGCACTCCCACGACTGGCATCAAGAGGAGAAAGGGCACACTGTGCTCCAGAGTAAGTCTCATCGGAATCACAAATGGAACAGATGATACCTTTGTCTCAGTACAGTTAATTTAATAAACCTGTTTTAACAAGTTACAAAGTGTTGGGTTTAAAACAGTCCTTGTAACTAAAATTTCACTAGCAGAAAGCTCAGCATATTTTGAGCTGTTTTCCATGCTTACAGTATGTCCCACGCTATTGAGGCATTTTGTTCAGAGGTCAGGAATGTGGGCATGTTACCATAAGAGTCAGGAAATCATTTACAGAATGCATAAAAATTGCTTTGCAGGGCAATGCCTCAGAGCTGAGAGGACATGACATAATCTCCTTGCTGCATAAACAAATTTGGTTAATGTACAGCCTCTAATATGCAATAATCAAATGTTTTAAACAAACAAAAAAAAGACCAAATCAAATTTCATTTCGCTGCTGACAAGAGTGTAACTCAACAGAAGACAGCATGTAGTTCAGAATCTCTGCTTCTGCTTCTTCAGAAAAATTTGTAGTTTCAGTATTATTTACTAAATGACAACTATCTCCATCTACCACATTCCTCCATTTCTTGACAGGTGAGATGTTTTCAACACCTGCAAATGAAGATATTTTGAAGCAGAATTTTGTTATCCTTCAGATTTTTTCCAAATCTGGAAACCAACGTCATTGCCAATCACAGAAACCTAATCAAAACAATTTGAATACACAGGCAAAATGGTTAATATCTGATGACACTGATGAGGTGGGAAACAGAGTCAGTACAACCTTCTAATTAAAAAAAAAAAAATACGTGGATGAAATTTCTGCTGTCCTGTGCTTACACCAACGAAGTCTCCATAGTAAATCTGAACAGCCAATGTTTGCAAAATGTTAGATATGAGCACATCCTGCAAAGCAACATGAGACCCTCATGTCCCACTGATGTCAACAGACAAAAAAATCTCAAAAATTGTTTGGTCAAACTGCACTCGACCTCTGGAAAATTTCAGCTCTAGTTTACCAACAAGGTGCAGGCACTGCAGATAGACAGTATCCCGTACTATCACGTACATACACACCATCAGAGTTTTGCTCATGTGATCAGTGCTTACCAGCTAGGGCCTTGATGCGGGATCGTTCAAACAGTCGAGCAGAACTATTTTCATTGTCCCAGTCATCGACATCCCAGCGGTTGTTGACATCGCTGTACTGCTGTTGGATTTCAATATTGTCATAATCTGTCGCTACTGTTGTCGTCATCCTGAGTCTTCTTAACCTGTTCTCACCATCAGATTCTTCTTAAAAACCTCTGTAAAAGAAAAATACATAATAATAATTTAGACAATATACATATTGTCTATGAAGAAAGTAGTAAAATTCCAGCTCAAGACTTCCGGTTTCAAAAATCAATGACTTTCACTCAAAGCCTGGGCACAAGCTCAAGAACAGGTTAGACACCAACCAGTTCTTCAGAAAGCAACTGAATGCTCCAAGTCTTCTTAAAAAAAATTAAGTACTTCACAAAAGCAAGATTTCAAGCCAGTAGCTTTGCTACATACACATATCCAGAACTGTCATGTTCAACTCTGCACAAAGTGGAACATGTATGAAACAGTGCAATAAGATACTTTCGCAATTGTTATTTTCAAAAGCAGCCTGTTGGCTTTATGAATCTGTGAATGTTGGCTAAAGCATATGGAGCCGTGGATAACTCTGCTAAGAAAAACCTGAAGTGCAAATAAGACCTCAACACCTTTACAAAATGGTGCAAATTCTGACAAAAAAAATGCAAATCCTTAAAAAGTCACATAAGCATTTGACCAGCAGAAGCCTTTTAACACAGATCTGAAAAAACATTTCTTTCTTCACATGCAAATGCTGCCTTTGTGACCAGTCCTGGGAATTTATTTATGAACTAATCTAGATAAATACAACTAACTGATGCATTGCTTTGAACTTTCCCTAGCAACAAGATGGTAGCCCACCAACGCAACTCTTTACGTGAGGTTCTCCTCTTTCAGGCAGTCGGATACTGTTAGCATATTCATACTGTTTTCCAATTGGAATTTGCATGTACTTATCAGCACTAAATATAAAAGATCCTAACACCTCCTCTAGGGGAAGAGGAGGGAGGTTATAAACGGCTGCCAAACTAGGGGCTGTGAACCCTGCAGGAACAGCCATTGGCCTGGGAGCACGGATCCAAAGCTCTCCCCATCACTGGGGATGAAGTAGCGGCTGCGTTGTATTCTCCATAACCCAATCCCTCCAAAGTCAGTGCTCTGAGAGACCCAAGGAATGTCCCTGAAGAGCAAGCACACGATTCACCTTTATAAAAATAAGTAATTATAAAAATGCAGTTAAATATTTGGAAAAGGGGGCATGACTGGGTTTTAATAGAAACGGTAATGTTACTGGAAGACTTAGGAGAATACCTGAGAAAAATCTCTAATTTTGTGGGTCAGCTGGCGGAGAGGGGACAAGCCGCCCTTCCGCTGGCCCGGCCATCTGGTGCCACCTACTGACGCAGGGGAGCAGGGCACCGCATCTCTTCCTCCCACATCCCCGTCTCACCACATCCCTGCCAGAGGGTAAACGGATGGCTTTAACCAGCCCACATTCAGTCCAAAAAATGTGGAGATCCTGCAGCTGACATAAATGCAACTCACAGGGGAAAAACAACATATTTACTAACACTGCTCGCGCACTCAAGAGGCATTAATTTTCCAGATGGTCCTAGGATAAAAAGGCCGGGTTAATTTTCTCCTATTCCCCACCGCAGATGAGAAGGTTCCTCATATATGTACTTCCAAAATACCCCCTTCATTTTGCACAGAAAGAGGAATCGAGCCGCACTCATGGCTGTTACCTAAGAAGCTGTCACCAAAGGCCATTTGTGAGCAATTCACCTTCACAAGAGGTGGGAAGAAACCGCTTTAGTTATGGTAAGCTGCCAACAGACTGAAAGAATACGGAAAAAACCCCTTGCTCTGGGAAAGGTCTTAAAATTATAGTCTTCTGTTGCACATGCCTAGGCTGACATTTTCCAGCAGGGAGCTCTGGGGATGGATGGGTCCTTCCTCAGCCAGACGCATTCTGATGCTACAAACAACAAAAGGAGGGAGCAAAGACGGGGGAAAGGATTAAGTCCCACCCAAAACATTTCTGCACAGCATTCACTACCTGATCCTCATCTACTATCAACGCTGGACAAAAGCCTCCCATTGATTCCTGTACACAGGCAGAAATCAGGGTTAATTCCAATTAAATCCATGGAGTAACTGTGGCATAAACAATGAGTGGAATCAGACTGTTCTCCAGCATCAGTTTCAATCTTTTCAGCTTTCTGTATTCATCAGTGCCCAATAAGAGTAGGAGATACACCACTGGAAAAGCAGTAGCTCAAGCTATGAAAATAAAAGCAGTGACACTAAAAACAGGATGCAGCGACATGCTACTTCAGTATAGATGCTACAAGCCATCAGATTTCGTTTATTTCTGTATCATCTGTGTTTAGCCGTACACATAACTGGATCCAGAATAAATTCAACTATAACCTGTGCTTTATCACTGCTCTAACCCTTCCTGAGCACCACACAAGCAAAATCTATCCCAGATAAAGCTAAATTGAGCATGAAACGGGCCTCTTATCCCACACCTATAGGGCTGGAAAACTTGCAGCTTTGTTGTGATTCTGTAAAGATGCTGAAAAATCAAAGCAGCGCCTCTTTCGCTGGCTGACATCAAGCTCCCTTTTCTGGGGCGTGCCTCAGCGACACAGGGACAGCAGGGAGGGGTAGCAGAGACACACTGCCATGATAAAAGCAAGTACCTTGCAGCAAAGCACTTCTGTGGTGAGGTGAGGATAACACAACTCAATCCTAACTGAAATAAGCTGCCCTGCCTTCTCCCAAAGAAAGACCCAGCTACATAATCTGCAACCACTGCCTTAAGCCTGTGCTGAAAAACAATTTTTCTTAAGACTGCTGCTGCAGTTCTGGTCCAGCACAACCCCCTGCTGCCTCCGGGAACAGGGAGGGAAGATAAACACAAGTTCCAGCAGAAACCTCCAGGCTTCTTACTACAGAAATGGAGGTCCTGCAGATGGGCTGAGCTACAACAGCAAATCTTGTTTCTAAGTTATGGGTGTCCCTATTTGACAAACGGAAACACCAATACTGTCTGCAGCTGCCCAGAGAGTAACAGGGGAAAACGTTTGAGAATTTTTCTGGAGCTCTTAATGTAGCCGAGTTCACTATTAATGACCTCAAGTGAGATCTGTCATTCATAAAATTAGCCCTGCAGTTGAAAGACACAAGCTGAAAAAACCCTGTGTGCATATATAACATACGCATACATGTAACACATATATTTACATATTTATTTTAAGCCCAACATGCTACTTGCACTAACTGCTGCTCAATACCGTAATTTTATTTGGTCAGACCTCCCCTGCTCGATCATTTCAACAAGTACTTTGTGAGTAGAGATTTGTTTTATTGACTGTGTAGTCAGCAGAAAGCAGGAGACAGTTGCATTGTGTCCCATTAGCTTACTGCAGCACTCTCCACTCATGCGCAAAGCGCCCACTAACACCCTTGCAAGAAATCACTATAGAATATGTAGCACAAGCAGAAAACACAGGGACAGAAGAAACCCTGTGCTCCAGCAGGAACAACCTTTGTAATTCAAACATCCTGGCCTGGCTTTAAGCTGAAATACCAAACTAATAAAGGAACAATGTTTTCTATGGAGAGCCAAACGAAACGTGAATTTCAGCTGTCAACGTTCTGAGGGGTCTTAATACAGAGGACTCCAAGCTGACCCATTCTCAGAATACAATAGACACGAGCGTACTTATAACAAGGTATTTTAGAAATGGCAGGTCCCAACTTCATTACCATTCACAATTCAGACACGGACTTTAAGTGGCCTTTACAAAGGGCTTAAAAACAAAAAACAGGTATTGGGATTTCTCAGCTGGTCCACATCCTCCTAAACTTACATGCCAGCGCTGTGTACACCTGGGCCTTGGAAACATTATCAGGCAATTTACAGGGATAAGCAAGCACATGGGTGAACTAATAAATAGCATGCAACTGCTCCAGTTCCCAAAATACTCCGCACAAACCCACCATGACGGGCAAAGAAAGGTTTTGTAAATTTGATAACTTCTGTCTTCATTGATAAAATATAACACTCTATTGCCTTCTGCAGTTGATACAATACTAGAAGACCTCATGAGACTAAAGAGATCAAACCATTTCATTTCAAAGCATTCTTTAAAATATATTGCATAATTTGAGGGCGGGGAGGTTGGCATTATCTTCAAAAAGAAGAAATGGCTTGAAGAAAGAATCAGCTACCAGGAAGAGCATTTTCTCAGACAATTTTCAAAGGCAATATCCAGGGGTCAGACCTTTTGTATTTACTTTCATAAATAAACCAGATTCTGCTCTGTTTGTTTCTCAGATAATAGAAAATAAACAGTTTTATTCAGACCATCTGAAGAATGAATTCATTTTAAAAAAATTCATTGGCTACTTTTAAATGCAATAATGTAATTCACTAAACAGGCTAAGACTATAATCACTAAAATTCTGCCATAACCACACATCTGGAATTACTTCCTAATGGCTACATTTATCTTTAAAGTAAACGTTATTTTTTCAAGAGTTACTATTCTTCCATGAAACATTCTAAGCTGTAGTTAGTTTCATGTTACTCTTACTATCTAAGGATTGTCAAGAGGTTTTTATGGTGTTATGATTGAAGAAAATATATTTTGAACAGCAATCCCCAAATGGTCCCATTACTTATGTAAATAGACTATTCCCTGGCTAATGCACAGTCCAACCTATTGCAGTTTTTCTGACAGTTAAGATAAATTGTGTATGACTGAATGGCTAAGAGGACTGAAAATGGGATAAGGACACTTCCATCTCTAGGTTACATGGTCCAGAAACAAGGATGAGAGCAACCACTATACTAAAGGCAATGGTTTCTCTCCATTTCCTACGTATCAGGTATGTACATCAAAGAAACCAAAATTACAAACCGCCTCCTTCCTGGTAGCCCTCTCTGAAACCAAGGCTGGACGAGCACAGAAATCAATTCAATTACCCTTTTTCAGGACTTCCACCTCCGGATGCATTCGCTCCCAGTCCGTACTGCTTTTCTCCTCCTGATGACTCGGGACCAGGGTAATTACTCCAGCTCTTTAGCAACAAATTCACTTTAGAGTAATTATTATTATTAAAAGGAGGAAAATCTAGTTAAGATGTAACCGAACTTTGCATTTATTCTGAGCAATACTCAGCCCCCTCCTAACAGCAGCACAACAGACACTTAATATTTTTTAAAATGTCATTTTAAACCCATATTTAAGCTGAAGAATGGAAATTCTTCTGAGCTCCCAGCATCCAGCCACATCTTGTGTCCCCATCAGAGCGAGATTCTCACCTTAGCTTTCACAGAGAGGAAACTGGCCTGATCACGGGTCAACAGGGACACCTTCAGAGAAGCACAAGGCTGTATGCAAAATGACATGCATAGTCAAACACCCTCCCTCCCCCAATTCAAATTCCACAAGTATCTAAAAAGTACTAGTTAGAAACTCGGAGCTCTACAGAACACCTGAATTGAAAAAGCGAAGTCCTGTGAGTAAAGCTTAGAAAGACTAGAAAATCCATGTCTCAATTCCACCCACTTCTTAACCTGAAGTCTAAGGAGCTGGTTTCCAGCCTGTCTCCATGCTCAGCCTGGAGACCATTGCCTCGTGTTGTATGAACTGCAAGACAGGCTTTAGAGAAATAAGCTTCCCCTGTCCTGACAGGGCAGCGTGGGCAACACAATCGCTTACATTTTGGATTGTTGTTTCAGCTGCTAAACCAATTTTAAATAATAAAAGTACTAATACAGCAAGGATTTAACTACCTTGACCTCCAATATCCTCTCTCTCGTGTGCAGGGCCTGGTTCCCAATCCCATCTTTCCTTCAACAAACAGAACCACACTGTTTCTGTGTTTTCCAACCCAAGAGTGCTCCATGAATTTTGTCTCTGATTTCCTGCTTGCTGCCTGAGTAAATCCACTTTCTGGTGCTGACTCCGCTGGCTGTCCACACCGTGGGACGCTGTCCACGCTGTGGGATGTGGAGGCTGAGAGCTGAAAGCACCCTGAAAGGTCACAGGAAAGAGGCAGACAGCCTGTGCTACCAGGGAGTCAAATGCCACAATCAGCGTGTAGGGCACAGACACTTCAGGAATGTACAAACAAAGCAAGACTGAAGCCTCTTTATTCCCAATACAGGCTGGAAAAGCATGCAAAGGTCATTAGAATCATGCAGCCTGTCCTTCACGAGTGAGGTCTACTTCCCACATCTCAGATAACCCATCATTTGAATGCCAGCAACCAGGGAGTTGAGTGGTTTACAGGCTCTTACTCTTCTTCTGAGGTCCCCGGGATATCACGCTCTAGCTGTGAGACTGGTACATATTACCTAAGCATTGAAACAACTTCAAAAAGTGTTTGCGCTGTTCGCTGTAAACAAAATTACAGCTCACTGTACTGGAAACCCAAGCGTTTTCAGCAGGGGTGACTGTTACACACCCGCGACCAACATGTGCAACGCACAGGACAAAGATTCAAACTGGTTCAGCAAATGCAGTGCTTACAACTAAGCACCCAGCATCCCAGCCAAGAGCACAGAGGAATTAGTAACGACTGAAAAAAGTTAATTATTAATAAACCTGAATGAAATGTAAATTTCAAACCTTGCAGTTCCAGCAAGGATCGTTGACATCTTCTAGTCCGATTCCCTCCACATTTAAAGCTACAAAATTTCACCCAGCTTCTCATCCATTACCCAGCAAATCTGTATTCCAACTTTTTTTTTTCCTGAAAACTCTAGAATAAATTCACTGATATGTAGGGTCCAAATTTGTCCTCTGTAATCTGAGGTAGCTCCACCCAGACGAGGATGTAACCCATAACATGCCAACATATTTGAAGGGCCTCCTAAAAACAGAAAAGGGGTGAGAGGGGGAGGCTTCATATTGGTTTCATCTGAGACCAGACACATAATAGGAGTTGTGGGGTGAGACTCTCTAGGTTCCTACATTTCCCAACATAGCATCCCAGATCAGATATTGCCTCTGAACCATCCTCCAGAGAAGTCCATGCCCTTCCATCAACTATACACAAACCACGAATACACTAAACCAGAAAAAAACTGAGACGTTTTAGGTAGAAAGTGGCAGGTTTTTGAAAGCAGTTAATAAAGAGGAGTACAAAAATCAAGCAGAACAGAACATTACCACACATAAAACTTAAGGGTGGAGTAAGCACCAAATCCCTTCTGGGACTGCCCTTCCTTTTCCCCTCATCACTTGAAGAATGTAAAAGAAACACATTTTGTCAAGCTGCTAAGGGGAAGGAGGTGGGGAGGGCTCTGGTAATCAGCCATAAGCACACTTCTAGCAAGTGATATTCTTCCACCTCTTCTGAAAGGGAAAGTCTATGGGGATCCAGACAGAGGCTGGATGGTGGCACAGTCTGCACCAAGTTACACACAGAGACACATAACAAGCATGAGGATTGTGTTAATAAAACTCCACATACTGCGAGGGCTAGTCCCAGGCTTAAAGAATATAACCTCCTTATCCATTTTTTAAGCAAAACACAAAGTATCCAGCCTCCTTCCTCATATAGTTATGGTTTTCCTTCAATGATCACTGCTGGGAAAGGTTTTACACAAGCTGAATCAGGGCTAAACACCATTTAATAGTTTTGTAAGAGTAACGTTCAGCCCAAATAAGTACATCACAAGCTAGCCCATGGTGGCTCAAGTGAGGTCCATGGATTGAATATGGCTTCACTCAATCTCACAAGCCACCTTTATACCCAATGTGGCCAAAAGAGACATAACCCAGCATCCAAAACCTCTTGTCTTGAGAAACATCAACTGGGTATTTTCTAAAACCTGTCATCCTATTTTCTGCTTCTAATTAAGTGAATAAAGAAATTCCCATAGATTTCAACTTGCGCAGCTCTCAGTCAATTGCTTTTAAAAAACACTTTCATCACCTTCATGGAGTCTTTCCTAAGTCAGTTAATGGCAACCTGTTGCATTACTAGGGTATCTGGGAGTGTCCTGCTACGCAAATGGCTTAGGTGGAAAAAACCTGGGGGACCAGCTCATCAGCTCTGCTCTACAGTTTCTCTTCCCACCTCCATTTCTGCATCTATCATCTGTTAACTTCTATATGCCAGTTAATACATCTCCTACCCATTTTCAGAAAAAGCTGCATTTCTGTGTAGGGTAACCCATCCAGAAGGTACCTTTTACAAAGCCTAAGCCCAACGAAAAATATTCCCATGAAGTAAAATTCAAGTGCCAGTTCATAAGTTTTAAATAAATCTGCTGAATCTGCTATTCAAACTTTGCAGACTTGTTCTGGTGCTTGACCATCCAAAAGCAAGTGCAGCTGGTCTCTTTGAAACTGAAAAGTGAAAAATGAGCAGCAAAATCAGGGGCTATATTCTGGACAGTGACTGGAATAGCATCCTAAATGTTGTTAGGGCTTTACAAGACAAGTAATACATGTTTGTGCACCTGTGTGCACTGATCTGTGGGGTCATCTGTAACGAACAGTTGGCACGCCAATACTTTTTCTGAGGAATATGACTGTCAGCAGTCCAAAAGCCCTTCAACTTTTACAGTCCATGTACCTTTTTTACTATAAAAAGCTTCTAGAGAAAATTTTGACCATGGAATTGCCTGAACTTTTTGATTAAAAAAAAAAACATAATAGCAGAAACCTTCTGATGGTGGTAAGTTAATACAAAGTGACTAAAAATATAAGTAAGCTGGATTAACAATATGTCCACCATATATACCACAAAGAGTGCTCATAGTTGTAAGCAGAATGAAATCAACAAGAAGAAACCAACTGGAGTTGAAATCAAACAGGCTCCAGGTCAGCTCAGGCCCTTCTGGAATTACAGGAAGGACCTTTCTGATGGAGGCTCCCACTGTCAAGATAACATTTATTGTGATACACACTTCAGCACCATTCAGATATTTTACAGTTACAACAGAAGAGACAAGGAACTTAAAATATGGCTGTCTCCATATTTATGAATGGACACCTACGCCAGCAGATTTTTAGAGACATGCCATGGAGACAGCACCTTGTTTCAAAGGAACATTCAGATTTCAAACCACCTTGTGATTTCGTTAAAAGCCTCTGCATTTGACCCTTCTCTATCCTGATCATGGAGCAAGGCAGAGGTGCACCTTCCAAATGCCTCTAAAGAATCCAGCCGAAAGTACTTGTGGATGAATATGCTGGGTCTTTAAGCTGGTGAAGGGCACCTGGAACATCTTGCCTAATGGTCTGGCAGGAAGGAAAGCTGACACATTTCAATAGTTATCAACAGGCTTCCAAAGAAACTACCAAAAAGACTCCTTCCACAGTCACTGAGAATTTAAAGAACAATATTTAGTATTACTATGTTCTAGAAGTTATCTGTGGGTTGACCTTCACCAAAAGAATGTGAAAATATAGGGCAATTGTCTACAGTGGTATTTACCTTTTTCTTCAGTGGAACAAAACAAAAAGTCTTTTTTAGTATTTTTCAAGTGCTGATGCAGAGAGGAGTTCCAATGAAAACCAGTTAGCCTCAGAAACTAGTTTCTCATTTTCTGGTCTCTACTCCCTCATGACCCAGCTTAAGAGAAACAGAGCACCGATCGTTGGAAACCACCTGCATGTCAGTAAAGGACTGAAAACTGAGACGCTCCCACTGCCCGAAGTCTGTCAGGCATCACTGTGTGAGCGCAGAAAACAGTAGAAAAACCTTAACACCTCGACCCTAGCCACAACCCTGACTTGGCAGGAAGTCCCAGACAACCTGAATGCCCTCGGCAACATCACCGTTTATTTTGATCGTGCTCCAGAACTAGCGCTCCAGCAAACTGGCAGTGCCAGGTGGTACCCAGCCCATCGCAGGCCGCTGAGAGGCATCACGGAAATGGCACTGGCTGAAGTGTCTAGCTAGTTGGTAACCTAAAATGAAATGTTCCTTATGAAAAAATGTAAAACTCAGAAGTCATTTGATTATTCAATAAATACTGTGACTGTCTACATATGACTATGTGATTTATAAGTTTATGTCTGTTATTTTAATTCGAATGAAGAGAGCTACAGCCAAGTTTCCGGGGATGGGAGAAGGACTAGAGATGCTGTGGCAACATGTCTTCATCGATCATAACGCCAGAACAGGAGGTTTATGCCTTACTTCTCACTCCTACCAAGAGGGTCTTATACAGAAGAAATGGCCCTGAATTACATTTGCAAGGAGAGGACAACAGAGCCTGCCTTTGCAATGCGTGAATGCAAAAGATAACTCAAAGCTGGCTATAGTGCATCAACACACTTACATCCACAAGCATATTCCTCCTCCTGTGGTCTTTCTCCGGAAACCTGAGATGAGATAGCTCTGACCTCTTTACAGGAGGAGGGCTGCCAAGTCAACAGGCCTGAGGATTCAGCCAGCCAACTGCCGTCCCTCTCGCACTTCTATGTTCCCTCTCCATTTCCACACCCCACCCTTCCTAGCCTTGTTATTAATATATCTTCCAACTTCGTTGACAGTTAATAAATGTGCCTAGTTGACTTTGTGTCTGGAACCACTGGAGGTCAGGAGCATGGACCAAAGGTACAGTCTGTACAGAGAATACAAACCACTCTTTCCCAGTGCTGTTGCGCAGCTCCTGGGACACTATAAAGCTAACAGGCACAGAACAAAAAAGAGGTGCAGCAAAGGATTACTTCTTGACCAAAGTAGGGCTTCAAGCACTGAGATGTTTGATAAACTGGAACAAAATGAGAATACAACAGGGTATAACAGCTACTTCAGGCTAGAGAAAGAAAAGTCTATAAGACCTGGATACCATGCAGAGAGATTTGGATGAATGTCCAAGCTTACTTGCCGGGGGCGAAATGGGGCAACAGGGGGGCGAAAATAGAGCAACGTACAGGTGCCAGCCCAATCAACATACATTCAACCTGTTGATGAGTAGGAATGAACCAGAGCCTCTGCCCAGGCTCTGCACCATTTTCCCTCCCCTGGATCCCCGTGAGCTCCCGATTTCCCTTCCATACGGAGGAGGATGTGACGCCCACCTGGGTCATGCCGCAATGCTGAGTTGAGGCACAGCCAGAACAAGATGCAGCCGTGGGAGGCCGAGCACGCTCACGGCTTAGCGATCCAGGTGTGCCTATGAGGGAGAAGACACAAAACAGGGAGTAATCTCAAGTTGTACTGCTTTACGCCTAGATAAACCTCCTCTGTTGGAGCTTTTTGTTTTAGGGCAGGGAAAGGCTCCATCACTCTCAGCCAAGGAGGAGAAATTCAGGAAAGACAGACTGTGCTCCTCGGAGGCACGGGTGGGGGGAGGCCTCCTGATGACAACTTCCAGGGCAGGAAGAATGAGACTGAGCTGTTTTGGCTCTGCCTCCACACTGCAGAGCAGCGGTGGGAAACCGCACCCAGGGAGACGCCTAGGGAGAAAAGGATGTTTTGTTGTGTAGGCTTTTGTTCTGGGCTTTGTTTATTAGCGATATTTCACAGCCAGGCAGGCAGAGCATGGAAGCAATTTAAAGGGCCAGCCTGGAAAAAATAACCTGCTACACAGTCAGCAGGTTTTGAATTAGCAAACAAACAAACAACAAAAAACAGATTCTGGGGTCGGGAAAGGGGAAAGGATTGCTAACGCACTTCATAAGGCAACAGCAGCCAACGTAGCTGAAGCAACAGCTGGTTTCAGCAGCACACTAAGCACCAGCACCAACCCACGAAGGAGCAACCCCAAGTCCAAATACCCAGAGACTCTCATTAAGAAGAGACCTAAGACAGCACTAGTTACTCCACGGCAGTGCCGAGATGATCTATCCGCTCTCATACCAGCACTTGGTCCAGGTACCCAAGATTTGCGAGACCTCTCTAGCTGAGCTAGCTCTGCTTTAACCAGAGGTGCTTAATCAGCTCAGTGAGGTCTGGCCAAAGAACTGGCCTAGTAAAGAATTTGGTTTTGGACAGCGTGGTGGTCCCAGAGGAGGCTTAAAGACAGCTCCAGCATGAGCATTTCCTTCAGATGTTGAAATCAAAGTCACAGCCAAGATCATGCAAAGCTTTGCCCCTCGATGGCGAAATTTAGTGCAGCACTGAGTACGTTTAGGTATCATACAGATTCTAGCTGTTATTTCTTTAATGAAGATAAATCCAGAATTACTAACAGAATGGCACAACTTTTGCTTTGGTGAGATTATGTGAAGACAGTACTTAACTTGGTTAGAGAACGCCAGCATTTCTTTGAATTCAGAATTGGTTGGAAAGTGAGCTGAGAAATAGAGCAGAGCAGTTTGACATTAAATCCCCCACTTGAAAACAGGCATGTTAAAAATTGTTCTGCAAATTAGCACAAACTGCAGCAGCTTCAATGCAAGGCAGTCAGCGCACCCACCACTGATGAGCTGAGAAGGAACAGCCCTGCCCCAGCGCATCTGCATATGAAGCCTCTGAAGAGACTGCATCCTCTGCCCCTCTTCAGTGGGAAAGTATCAAAGTAATGTATAATCTTTAAAGTATTTCTCTCTGAGTCCACGATTTTTCCTTCTCTCTTTACAAAGAACCTACAATTTTTTACGCCGAGATACCAGCATGACAGGCGCCCCCAGCGAGGCCTTGGACAAGGAGCAAGCACGCTGACAACACACATGTCTCTGCTCCAGCAGCATCACGTTTTCACTGGCATAAACCTCGCAGGCGCAAGCGCCGACGTGTACACGCAAAGCCCATCGAGCACAAACCCGACGCCTGCAGCTGTTGCAGCGCTGAGCACAGGACTCCATTTCAAAGCTCTGCAGTCATTTCCCCTCCAAGAGACGAGGTCCTCCTTGTGCACATGCACATTTTTGACTATGCAAAACCAGAAACATGGCTGAAAGCTATCTGAAAGATGATCTTTCCCCAGTAAGAGAGGAAAATGTCAGCAGTCATACAAATAAAGCACCCAGTTAGATAGTATACAGCATAATTCTACCAGGCCAACGAGATTTCTGGTTCAAGTAACCAAACACAGCTTGAGCCGCTGGTTCTCAGAGAGGAGGAAGTGTGTCTCATCCTCCCCAGAGGAAACAAAACACACATCATCCACTCATTAGCCTCTTGGCTGAAGAATTAAGAGCACCACATCCAAACCGGTCTCCTCACTTCTAAACTAACCCTTAGTGGGTTAGTGGGTACTAACCAGAGGAAGAAGACAGGTAAAACTAAGCATGCTGCCTGCATTTGCCCACATTGAAGTTTTAAATGGACACCAGCTGTTAATTCCTTTCTACATTCTTCACATTTTTTTGGCCAACTCCCGACAAGACTAACAGAAACCTTTCCCCTTAAAACTTTCATCTGATGCATAGATAAAATAGTCAGGGGTTTTCAGGCAAGGAAAAGAAATATATATCATTATTGCCTTAATTTAAATGCATGCCTGTAGGTCTTCAGTGCATCCCTGGCCTTTGAAATGGGTTAAAGAGCCTTAATGCCATCTAAATTAAGTCAATTTGTTATTCAGGGCATTTGTAACCAAACAATTTGAGATGCATCCTTGGAGTAAAAAGCACACAGGACAGAATTCAAAACCCTGGGAAATAAGATGATGGATGTGGAGCAAAAGCCCAGAAAAGCTACATCTTAAATAACTTGGGTCATTATCTAGGTTCTTTGATGTTTCAGCTACGATTAAGTCTTTTTTTTTTGGTGTGTTTTTTGTTTAAGGTATTTTAGTGCAGATCCTTATATGCTGCTTCATGCAAGACAGAGATATTTATCATTTTATAGATGATAAAGTGATGACTCTTTCCAGGTTTCCTATGTCAGCTTGCTAACAGAGTGCCTTCTTGTACACTTCTGCACTTTCTGTGAAAAAGGCTGGCACTCCTGCAATTACCTAAATTGCCTCAGCTGCTTTAAAAGGACCACCACAATACTCTTCCCCAAAACTTCATGGCAGCACTTGGACTTAGGAACAGCATGAGAAAAGCCTAGTAAATAACTTTGTAAAAAGCAGGGGCGTCACACCAGATCAAACCAACAAAGTTTTACTTGAAACATCTCATCAGTCTCAGACACTACAATCCGTTTGTGCCCATGCAAGGCTGAAGGACTCTGCAAGGCCCTGACTTCACGTGAACCACAGCCTTGCTACCCCCAAGACGCTACTCCCGGGTGAGTACAGCTCCTCCAGCCAAGGAAGCTGCACCCAGGGCAGCCAAGCCACAGCTGCGGTGACACAACCCCCGGCCAGCTCTGCCCCAGCTGACCCCGGCAAGCCTGGACCTTGGCTACAGAACCAGCCAAGGATGTTTTCCAGGCATCGGGGCCAGGAGAAGGGCTCCCCAGCACCCTCTGCTCCCTGGGGACACGCACGCTGGCGCACCAAGAAGTGCCCAGAGCTTAAGGTACTTTCCTCTGAGGTGCAACTGTCCAGACACTAAGTAAAACAGGCAAACAAACAAACCAATGACATTTTGCTCTTTCAAATTATCTAACTATTGTTATTGGCACTTCGTTATAAACAGCTTCTGGCAACATGTAAATACAGCTTCATTTGCATACAGCGGCTTTGCTAGCCTTGTATACCCAGGGAATGGAGACAGCTTTGTGGCAACAGAAAAAAATAACAATAATTTGGTCCAAGAGCTTTATGGTTCTTTGCATTGACCTCACAAGGGAAACAGCACTATTGTACAAAGTCTTTTCACACTAAGGTCTCAAACCTCATCTTGTGAAGCACTCAAGAAAAAAAAAAACACAAGCAATTAATGTTGCATTTTGTCTGTGATCACTCAGTGTCGACTGGTTTCCAGGTGCAAAGCCCAAAACCTGCCTACAAATCCCACAGAATCACAACAAGCAGCAGCAGAAGCTGAAGATAAAACAGCATAAAGCAACAATATGTAAAATATCTGATTATTATTTCATTCTGATTTGAGTTTTTTGTCTGGGAAATAGATCCTCAGTTGGCACGTACCCAACCCAACAGCTGCATTGCTTTTCTACTTCCACAAACACTCCAAAAGTTAGCCAAAACCCTGTTTGTGCTGGCAAACACCCAAGATTTTATTATTATGTACTATTAGTTCATAGTGAGAAATGTGCACTACAGGGAAAAAAAAAAAAAACAGAGAAGCTAAATAATTGGGTACAGATGTTGAAGATTTATGAAGCTCTATCCACTGGACAGTATCTTACATATTGTTTCTATCACCTGTTTGCTTTCTGAGTTTTTAATAAGATAACTATGCGTGCTATCCTTGAAGAATATTCTAGAATTCCTCCGTCGAAAACTAATAACTTTTGATCTCCACTTGTCTCCTCTCAATAACAATCTCTCTTCATAGTTCCACAAATGCCACTTGATACTCGTTTCATATTTAAATAAGATCTTGGCTGTTGTTTTCATTATCTGGCAACTTTCAAATGCAATCAGATTATTTCATTCTTACTTCATGTCCCAAAAACTAAATCTGACACATCATGCCAAATCCCCAGCATTTAGAATTCACGATAAAATATCTCATCATCCCAAAGACACAGTTCTAAATACCTAATCATTTTCACCTTCCCCTCCCCCCCACCACTTACTGGCAAACAACATCTGCTCAATGTCTCTGGGGACTGTTGCTTCTCCAGTATTATAAGGTGCCCAAACCTCACCGAGGCCAATGCTCAGGTTAAGCTGCCTACACAAGTACCCCAGTCCCAGCCAGACTTCTGAACCTTGGTTCATTCAATTTATTCTACAAAATATTTGGAATGTGCAAAGTATTGCAGCTGACAGCAAATAGTATGAAAATAAAAACACAAGAAAATCACTGGCATTTTTCATAACTGACGTGTAATGGTTTTGCCATTTCAAATTACATCATGAGTGCTTTCTTTCCACCAGCATAAAATGGCAAACAAGGTACGTTCACTTGGTTGTTTTTCCAAGAATTTAAAAAAGAGGGTAAACTACTGAAAAAGGTTGCATTTCTGCAAATCAATGCATGTGACCACTGACATTTCTGCTCCAGCACCGTCGAGCAAGAAGCACCCAGCCTCCCCCACTTCCTTGCCCAAAGCACACCATAACTGGGTTGGATAACCTGACATTTCCCTTCACCTTTCCCACAGGCCACAGCCACTGATAAACTCTTCCTGAAAAATGATTTCATCCTTTCCAATGATGTGGCTTACACAACACAGACTGTATGAAGGTTGTGACCTCATTACAGATTTAGACACTCAGATCCCATCTGAAAAAAAGTAGATGAGGTAAATTTGGGGGGTTGGAAAAAGGTCTGTGCAGATATAAGTTTTTCCTACAGCTCTGATAAAGATTGTCAGTCAGAATTGTACTTTTGGTTGAAAAAAAGTAAAAAAAAAATAATCCCTATTTACACAATAAACGTGTAAACAGCTACAGGGTGAGCTTCCCCCTGTGCACCAACTGGCTGGTGTGACAGATGGCCTGAGGCCACATAGAGCCACCCCGTCTCTATACTAAACATGGGTAAAGAGACACTGCAGAGAGCACGCTGCTGGGGTCTGTCCAACTTCCCTTTCTACCCCAGGGAATTCAGATGGCAAAAAGAAATGTTAAGAAATGACAAGTACAGAAAGGTTCCATTCTACATCATGAAATGTTCTTCCATGGATGGCAAGCCAATGTTTGCTGTGTCAGAAAATGACTACCCATTCTCTCCACTGTCTTTGTGGATAGATGAAGTGAGGAAACACTTCCACTACAAACTGAGTCCATTCCTTGAACAGTTTCTGAGCTACCTTCTACTGTTTCCAACAGATGGACTGATGGCCTGAAATCCTCAGGTAGTTCAATTTTGTTTCTTTCAAGCATATAAGAAGTTTCATGTTTTGTTGCTTTACTATTTGGGTCAGGAACTGTGGAGAAATTGTGCTGTTTCCCTCAGCATCTGCATAGACCACCCAAATTTGCTCTAAATTCCAACCTAAAGTGCAAAAGTAGAATTACATTAATTTATCCAGGAGGTGGATGTTTGTTTTGTTGTTTTGGGGGTTTGCTTTTATCATCAGATTTTAATCTGACCAACTGCCTCCAAGCACAAAACCACTGCTGGCTAGTAGCATTCAGCTTCACTATACCTCTGGTTTCTTGATTCATGCTCCCTGCATTCAGGGCTTGCTATGGAAAATTTCCACCTTTTCCCCAAAATCCAGAAGACCTTAGCGCATTTACTTGTCATGGGTTATGGAAATACACGAAGCAACTCCCATACAGGAAGAAACAAACTGAAAGAGACATCCTTCACTTGCCATTGATCCCTTGCCTTGGATACTGAACAGATTACAGATTAGTCCTTATGTCATTATCAGTGTATTTCATGTACCTGCAATAAGAATAAAGAATTATACAAGAAGAATAATGTAAAGCCAGTTTGTGGGCTGTACAGAGTGCTCAACCACAATAAACCAGTTTCTATTCCTTAACTGCCTCGAGACAGACGTGATCAAGTGAAGAAAAAAGGAATCCCAGACTATTTCTTGTTGCTTAGGGCAACGTCTTAGGGCCTATCCAGAACAAGACAATCATCATACCCTTTTCTTGAATTAATGGTGAGAAACAAAAAAATATCAACATGGATACTAAATGTTAACCCCAAGGAAGGGTTATATCCCAAAGATACCATCAGGGAGATGCAGAATCTGGCTAGTTACAAGGCAGAAATAAAAGTCCGATGAGTAGAAAGCAAATGCTTCCAGAGTACAGCTCACTATACTCAAGCTGAGCAATCACACCCATATTTAAAATAGCTATACCTACCTGAGATAACCCAGGTAGTAACTCACACGAGACAGATGAATATAGCATGTGACATTGCAAATGCAATTTTATGCATTAACCTGTAAAATAGCAGTGTTGCCTCTCACATAATCAAAAAAATAAAGAACCAAGCTCTGGAATTGTTTCGAAAGTAACAATGACAGGTGTTTTCATTTTTCTCTGCATCTTTTAAGTATGTTAGGGTGATTCAGTCACAAAGGAGCGCTTGCAGACAAATGGTAGAACCTTATTTATATTTTAAAAGCAAAAGCTAAGATTCTCACATATTTAAGATTTACACCTGCAGATTTACAGTAAAAAAAAACCCATACAGCCCTAAAGCAATTTAGAAAGTGCTAATGCTGATCATTTTCCACCTAATGACTGTTTACTACACAGTCCTTTTAAATGCTTGGCAGCTCTCCAGATCTTCTTGCTTTTTCTTTCTCCTACACATCACTCTAGACAGCCATCTTGGGTGAAGAAAAACCTCCAGAGGAGAATGCTCTCTGCGGTCTTTTCAGACTCTAAAAGCTTTGTTTCCCAAGGGATATCCTGAGCATTGTTTCACTTTCAAGGCAAAAATAAAACCTTAAAGCTTTAAAAGCATTACCAAATCAGGAAAAAAAAAAAAAACCACCAACAGAAAAGTTCTTTTTTGAAGGATTAAAAAATTGCCATTTGTCTTACAGTTTTAAAGGCAGTGGGACTAGTTCTATTACTCCTACTAGGAATAGATTTTACCATACTGTATAGATCCACCCTGTCCCTTGTTTCGAATTACATTCACTGTCATTTGTTATTTTTTAAAATGGAACAATTATTTGTGAACCAATGATCCTACTCTCCCTGCTACCCAACCAGCTGTGCTTTCACACTACCGTTGTAGCTTGCATGCATCTGGAGAAAGCTCAACTCTCCTCATTACCAAAAATGCAGCGTAACAGTTCATCAGTGAAAGTGCAACACTACTGTAGGCTTCCACAGACCTCACAAGTTGCGCTAGCATTGCTGCTTGTAATGTTCCCAGATGTCTCCTGGAGATTACTATTTTCTCAGTGGCCCTCCACCCCCGATGCAGCACCCAAGAGTCCACTACCTACAGCAAAAGCAAGAAACGACACATAAAAGTGCAAGGAGTGTTTTAACTGAAAAGACCAGGTTGGTCGTGCATACCTTTGTGATGGGAAGGATGGGAACAGGCGTAAGACAGGCAAACAGGCACGGCACCAGATGCTCAGGGGCACCTGCAGCTCCCAGAGAAAACCTCAAATACAGAATGACTTTCACATGGCTGGCTTGAAAATGTAGTGTGCATAAAGTCTTAGACAAGCTATGCATTTTGTTACTGATTTGGAATTTTAAACCACATTAAAAACCAGTGCAATTTATCCCTTCCTGCCACAATTAAAATGCCTACATGCAGTAACCACAGAAACAGAGGGTGATGCAGCAACAGGGCCAACTGTTACTCACGTGAGGTGCAGTGTGCTCAATACGCTGCAATCCCAAACAAACCGGAGAGCCCCTCTCATTAACAGCACATCACCTAAACCACCAATAGATGGGAATGAACAGGACACACTCTGAGACCCTGAGGTGCGCAAAATCCCTCTTCCCAACACATGTTAAAAGCTCTCTTTCTCTGGGCGTCACAGAAAAAGTGAGATCTAAACTCACAGATTTGAGCGAGGATGGTAGCTGTTACAGGAATAAACCAAAAATACGACCAATCCAATGCACTGCAATCAATATTCTAAATGAAATCAGTCAAGCCCATATTCAAATCAGGTCAACAGTAATTAAAGCATCCTTATTTGGAATAGTAAAACCATAAAATGTCTGGATCAGTACATTCCTCAAAGGGAATATATTAACGGGAGTGTTTTGAAATGCATGATGCACTAGTAAGAGGCTTTAATATAAAGCTCAGGATTACACTATGCTAGCTTTTCGATTATTATACTCTCCATTAAAAACCATGCACTGTGAAGACTGCAAGAGGTTAAAACAGACCTACGATCACTGCTTAGCCCTTTTCTTTTCCTAAGGATCCCGCTGTTAGTTTCTATTTGTGCAACACTTGGTATTACAGCTGGACAGAATGAAGCACTGAAGGTGGAATTTTATATAAAACATTTATATTAGTGATGGCATCAATGTCAACACAACATACAAAAAGAAGCCTCATAATTTCAACAGTGACAGCAAAATTGCCTCTCATTTCCAGAATGATCTGCTTGGTTGACTCCATCTTAGCACACTGCCTCACCTCATAGTGATTCAGCCATTTTAATTCCTAAATGACTAGACTTTGCTTTCCCTTTCGGCATGGCACTGCACATCAGGCTCAGCTGTCTTGAGAACAGGAATCTCACTGCATAAAGCACATGCAGGTGAAGGTAAAAAAAAAATTTAATTGAGGCTAGAGGAAGGTGGAGAGAGGTAGAACACAGCTATGCAACTGAATACGTAAAAATGCAGAATTTTTAGATTGTCCCTGGCTTCTTTTTCCAAACAGGCATCTCAGGAAAAACTCTGCAATCTGGTTCTCTTGAGAGGGTAATGATGAACACAGGCTGTATCTGTGCTGCCTTTAATAATAACCCTGGAGAGAAAACTCGAGTTCCCAAGCTGTAGGAGTGAGCTGGCACACCAAAACGGAGGCTGGGTGTGCAGACACTTGTAGGCAATGCAGACGTGGCGCAGGAGCAGCAGAGCTGGGGTGCAAAGCTGACAGTTTGCCAACACAACCTGCGAGTCACGTAGATGCATGAGTCACGCTCCCACCCTGAGCTCCTGAGCATCCCTCCTGCAGGCTCACCCTGCACTGCTGAAGAGCAGGGGCTGCAACCCACTGCGGCGGCAGGAGCAGCCTGCCAGTATGGGGAGGTCTGGCTGTCTCCTAGAGAGCCCCCAGCAGGCACAGGATTTCTGAATCCTGAAAATTTCACTATTCTCTGCCTGAAAGCCAGTCACATCTACGTGTAGAAGATGGAGGTAGAATGCAAATCATCAGACAAAGGCACAGCGCAGTATTTATGCAACCACGTTAATGCCCACAGTGCGCACAGCCAGCATTGCACAAATTGGACCTTCCTTTGCTCAAACAGGAGCTGCCAGTAGAGCAACAGTCACATTAGCATCCTTTGTAATCCACAAGGACGTATGTCACTGCATCAGTTTGGTTTTGGAAAGATGTCAAAAGAAAAGGTTACCTGCAAAATTCAGGGTTTATTTTTGCCATACTGCAATACTACTACTTGCGCTCCTCCAGCATTTAGAAGGGACAGCTTACAGCTCACACAGACTGGCAAAATGAAATAGAAATGAAACAGTAAGTTTTTTCAAATATTCATTTCTGACATTCCACAAAACTAATGCAAGTTCCAGGCAAACAGAATGAAGCCTTTCCAGGGTAGCAGCAGATCAACAGAAAACAAGCTCTAGGCAATAGATGAATCTATACTATCCATTTTGGTGCTTGTTACCCTGCAAGTGCCTGAATTACAATCCCTTCATTCAGATATTTCACATTAATACTGTACTCAGTAACTGCTGAAAAGGTGCTCTAGCTGTAAAAACACTTTGGCCAACCATGACAAAAAGATATTTGTGCTGACTACCACATTCTTTTTTACCAAATGCGTTGTAAAACTAGCATGAAAACCACATTTATTACCCGAGTTACAAACATCAAGAGAAAAATATTCATTGACCAGAAATTTTAATTTAATCTATCTAGAGCAGACTGTAGAAGGATAGACCCAAACAAGCCATATTTGACACAGATAGATTAGACAGATGGCACAGTATGGTATAAAGGGGATTTGTGCTTGCTTGACTTTAACATGGCTGAATTACTTATTAATTGCAGACACAGAAGAGTTATGCTGGACATTTTACAAAGATTCAATGCCTATTAAGACTTCATACCATTCAAAATTATCATACATTCTGTAAAACAAAACAGGGGTTGTTTTGCAACTTAATTCTGTTGCACACTTTTCAGAGCCTATCATGATGTATTTCAATATAAAATGGATAGAAGCAGCACAAATACTAGTGCTATACTGTTCCAGAATCATTTGTAACCTGTAAATTTATGCAAGAGCAGGGAAATTAACTGAAAGATTAATAGAGATCCTGATTTAAAATAAAATCTCTGAATTACTGAAGGCTGCTGAAAGCCTCCAACTTCAAAATTAAGGCAGTCAGCACAAGAGCCTTCTGTATTCATCTGCTCACTTCACCAGTGGCTGCTATCAGATTCTCTCAGAACCCTGGCAAAACACAAGATTAAAAGATGTTACTGGAGGGGATACAGGAGGGGGTGAAACTCAAAATCACTATCACATTTCTGGGGTCTATCCAATCTCGAGTTAACACTGGGAGCCCATACATATGGCAGTAACAGAAACACTGAACACAGATGCTGATTTAAAACAGGCTGTTTCCCCTGAAGCTTATTATACCTTAGAATAAGCATTTCTGGCACCCACTGTAAACATCACAGGCCACATTCAGCATCGGTGCAACGCTGTGGCCTTAAGCACACTCATACCTGTATGGATTTGTTGTACCGAGAGCTGTAGTGTCAAATGATAGCACTGGAACAGCAAAACAAGGCATTTCTCCAAAGTGGCCAAAACCAGAACAAACAAGCATACGGGCGTGGGTTACAGAGCAGGAGGGGAATCTGGAGAGCAGGAAATTACAGAGCACCTCAGATATTCTCTACAAACCAATGGTTGCCAGCTATCGCCTTACCTCCGAGGCGTACCCAAGTAGATACCAGGACTGTCATTTCATGGAACAAAAATGACTCTTTACTCACAGTCTCCTCCCAAAGCCGAGGAAGGAAACAATGATATCATCTCCCACTCCCACTAGCATAAGGGAAGGGTCTAAGCTCTCATATACAGGTGCCAGTCAGGAGTAACCCAATCACAGTGAAGTTATTAGCTAAAAAAGAACTATCATCATTAATTGTCCAAAATAAGAGTCAGTTGTTCAGAGGAATAAATAAACAAACAAGGTAACAGACTACGGATTTGTGGAAATGGATACTCATGTTTTCATTTTACATCTCTGTAGTATAAAACCTTTCTCTACTGATTTTTCCCATTGAGTGCCAGAAAAGCTCTATGTCCGTTTTGCTCTTGGTGACAGAAGACACAATTGCTGGATACCAAGTGCCTCCTTACACACACACTCTGAACGGACAAGGGTACACAGAACAGCATCTGGGGAGAGACAGCAGTAACTGCACAGCTACTGCTCAGAGAGCACAAGAGCAGAAACAACAAATTAATTAACCACTTCAACTGATGAGTTAAAAATTAGCCTCATCATTGTCATCCCTTTACCAACAGAACTCACAGAAAGTATCAAAAGCAATGCTTTTGCCCCAAAAAGTAACAAATTCTGTAATTCTCTGGTTTGGTCTCTCATTTGAGACCAAACACACAGCACCAAGATTCAAAACCAGAGTAACTTTCTTACCTGCAGCGTAACACTAGAAGCTTAATTTTTACAGGTGTTAGACACCAACAACTCCCATCAACATGAACTGGGTCTCCGAAGCTCCAAGCCTAAGGCAAAACTGTCATCTCTCTCCTTTCATTAACTTGAACAGTACAGTTTACAGCAGCTGTGTCTCTAGCGTGGGGTTTTCAGGACCCCTCACCCTGCTGAGGCTTTCTGAAGGCTCACAGGGTTGGAGCAGGCAGAAGGGGGGTGTTACCTTCTCTGCAAGTCCAGTTACACCCACAAAGTTTTTAACCAACAAAAAATTACACCCATCAGTTATTTTCATTGCCCCCCTTCTGCGAGTTAGACAGGAGAGCAGACACACTCGAAGCCAGGCCACAAAACATCCCCGGGAGAAGACAAGCCCTAAAAGTATCAGGTGGTCACAGGCTACGCAGGAATTCTCTAGCCCCATGAATGCTGCTAGAGCTTTCTTCTTTCTTTTTTTTTTTTTCCCCCATTTAGGGCTTTTCCCCCAGATCACATGGCTCCTGAGAGCACGTGAGCTGCACGATGCAGCCAGCAACCCAAACGAGGAGCAAGCGCAGGACAGCGCTGCTCTGGGCAGAGCTGAAGGGCTGGCTGCTGCACTGCTCCCTGTGCCCTTGAGAACTGGATTTCCTACCATAGCCCTAATTTCTTTACTCCGATTGACCAATGAAGACACAGAAAAATTTGCCTTCAGATACCCATGCAAAGATTAGGAGAAGAGAGGTTCTGAATCAGCAAAAACTAGGGACATTTTAGAAGCTCTGTAGGAATTACAGTTTAGGATTGTCTGCTCTTCAGGCAGCTTTTCTTTTATGAGGACCAGCACAGCTCCCTCTCCTTCTTCCCGCTTGAATCTGCTATTAATTTAATCAAAGGTGGTTTATGAGCAAGTTGACAACAAGGGATCTGAAATCTAACCCTACCGAGAATAGCCAGTCATAAGCCTAAACAACACTTCCCCCCCCCTTTCAGAAAAAGTATCAGAATTCTTAATCATATAATTTTCCGTTTTGCTCATCTTTACAGAGCTGGTCTTGATTTTTAGCTATTTAAAAAAGTCAAATTTGTTGCAGTCATAAAAACTAAATTCTTTAGTGTAAAGGCCCTTGTTTCCACCCTTGATGTACATCTCTGATAGTCAGTACCAGCTTGGCTTAGTGTTTAGGCTGCACCAAGTTGGTCTTTTACCAATACCTGTAATTTCAGAGAACAAGCGAGGCTATGTCAGAATGGCCAAATGCCCTACCAAAATGACCTTCACAGGAGCATTTCAAGGCAATCACGTAGACTGCAGTAAGAAAAAAGGGTGAGACAGAAAAATAGCTCAGAAGCCAGGACACTGTCAAACAGGGCTGAAGTGCACGCTGCACAGGAGCCCAGGCAGAGGCCTTGTTTCAAACGCAGCAGTATTTCCAAAACGGATAATGGACCTGTTTGTAAGTCTTTGCACAGCAAGTCTAAGATTTACGGGGAGTCCTTTGGTAGCAGAGCACACACACTTGCCCAATTGAGACTGCTTTTCTCACTGTGATTGAATTACTGCTCAGGAAAGAAGAAACAGGAACTGATTCTAAAATAAGCCTCCCAAGATCTGATTCATGTTGCTAAATAATTAG
Source organism: Anarhynchus alexandrinus (assembly GCA_008711295.1). NCBI lineage: Eukaryota > Metazoa > Chordata > Aves > Charadriiformes > Charadriidae > Anarhynchus > Anarhynchus alexandrinus. The sequence goes on along the minus strand of VUYV01000016.1, from coordinate 900,210 downwards.
TGTTTGTCAATGAAAAATGAGCAGTGAAGCTAAGGTCCCTTGAACTATCTCAGATACTTTTGTATACAACAGAAGTCATTTAAAAAATTCAAGACACCACTGCAGCAACTCGGGCAAATACTGGCAGGTTCACAAGGACCAGTACTTGTTTGTAGAGAGCATGTGCCACCACACACTTTTTCAAACAACATTAAGGAATGAAAGCGTAACTGAATAAAACTGAGTTAGACAAAAGATGCTGGGGATGTCAAACAGAGAATGGTGAAGCTGGTACATGACAGGGGGCATTAGGATCTATCATTGACAGAACGGGGAAGTGCCATCACATATTCATGGAAATGCACATCTCGCAAATGTGTACTATCCAAAGCTGACACTGTTTAGTCATCTTCTTTTTCCACGATAACTAAAATGTAACACAGAGGAGAATAAAAATTAACTTATTCAGGAGGGCAGCCCGTTGTTACAGCCTATGGGCGTGTTTTGCCCAGATAACAATGCCAGCTTCCAGAATTTAATCTCCAACATGTTACTGAATTAAAACAATGCACTTAACCGCTTGCCCAATTAAACACTAACATGGTAGTAAAAGTACGTCAATATCTTTGTATTTAAAATGGTTAACAGGACTCAAGCAAAGACATTACAAACGGATACCAATGGTCTGCAGGTCAGTTCTTTGCATGACATACTGCACACAAACCACTGACATACATTTCACACACATTAGCATTACCTTCCAAAGATAAAGTACTCAATTCTACCTTGATTACTAAGGGAAGGGTAACTAATAACAAATTCGTTTCTGTATATATTCAAGCCAAGAAAGCTACCTTTAGCATGAAATGCGGGCCCAAGCATTAGATCTGAAGGATCTAATACAAATAGACATGCTTAAATAATACCGTATCCACTTACATCAATAGGTGATCTGGTCAAGAGAAAAATCACTGGCTAATTTAGAGACCCTGAACAGCAACCAGAGACCACTGTAAAACAGGGCCAAATTGTGTGGGCTAGGCTTATGACCAGCCATGACATCCCCTCCTCTCTTAATAGCATGGTTTTTCCCCCTGGTGTTTCATCTGTGACTGCAATTCAGCTTGGCTGTTTCCTTTTGGGTTGACGTGCTTTGGGGTTTTATTTTGGTTAGAGAGCAAGTGTGGTGAGCGTAAAGCTGTGACCAGAGAAGGACGGCATGGTGCCAGGATAGGTGAGAGAACATAGAGGGACCTTCCCTTTCTTTGAGCACATCCCAAAGGTGGGAACTCCAAAGCCAGCTGCTGGGGCACAGAGGGAGAGCGTTAGCACCGCTGAAGTACTGTGATCCCCCTGCGATGCAGCCAGACAGCCTGACGACACAGAGATTTACCGTGCCTCTTCACTTACCACCAGCAGTCAATCTGACAGCACATGTCACCCAATCCAAAATGGCATTTCTCCTGGGGTAAATCCAGGACAAGCCCATTATGCTACATAAAATAGTGTCAGAGACCAAAATCATTTCAGTTTTGCCTTGCTGGGATCCACCCTGTCTGAGTGCAAGCAATCTCCAGCCAGAGAGCACCTACCTCTGTGCCCCAGCAGCACAAAGGGGCAGGGCAGGGGTGTTCTGCATTCACTGGGGAGGTGGTCCAGGCTGTGGGGTCCAGGTGTGGGGCTAGAACCAGCCCTGACACTCTGTGGCCTGATGGCCAGCCTTGCTGCCACCAGCTGGCCCCTCTGTGCCTCAGTTTCCCTGTTCCAGAAAAGGTCAGTAATGCCCGGCATGCTGGCAAAGCTCTTTGTGAAACACAGCTGGGAAACACACAGCAGGTGCTCCAACCGGCCATCAAGCAGTTGGGGACTGCAGGGAAATATCCTGCTCTAGTCTGCTTTTCTAAGAGGACTGGAGCTTACAATGGCTGACCATCAGACTGGTTACCAGAAAATTGCAATTGGTTCAACCGAAGTTAAGTTGATAAATGAAATATTACTGCTGGTCTCCTCTCTAGCCAGAGAAGCCAAGCTAGAGAACAGAACGGAAAAAAAGGATCGCTTTTCACTTTGAACTTCAAAGGCAATTAGAAGAACAGTACTCCCATCACTCACCTGGACCAACAAGATTATATGGACAAATTAGGTTTTCTCTTATGGCAGATGACAATTCAACCCCTCATTTTGGCTAAACAGTGTTTGCTGAAAGCCCTTCCGGACTTCATTTCCATGATAAAAGGTGTGCATTGTTTGGCTCCCTTCCTTGCCTCGTAATATCATTAAGATGACATTCAGGCCACATGACAAGTACATTTTTTTTCCCCATTAAATACACAATGGTAATTTCTGTTTGTTTGTCCTCTCTTTCACCCTCAAGGAAACTCCCTTTTCCAATACATCTTTTGTTGATGGCAAGTTAAGGAAACAAGTTTGCTGAAATGGTATTTTATTATTAAATTTTACATTAGTTAGCGTACCACAACATTGGGGGGAAAAAAAAATAAACACCTACCTTTCATTTGTGCATTCTTATAGCATGTAGGCTGAGGATATCGGCGCTCAGTGCACACATTTGAACTTGCCAAGCCCTTGATCTTCCTACCAAGCTCAATCATCCTGATTGCACCCATCCTTTCAAGTGGCCTCCCAAAAGGCAATTAGTGGCTTGTTACAATTTTCAGTCCTCCTGCCATAAACATACAGGGATGAACCCACAGCCTCCAGAGAGGAGGCAGGTCTTACACCCCCTGCCAAACGAACAGGGTGCTGCCTGCTACCCAAGTCACTGATACACATCCATTTGTATCAAAGCCAGAATCAGTCTTGTCCTGATGAAATTCTGTGAATGCAGCTTTCTATTTTAAATTCATATTTTTACTTTTGCATTCCTTCTGCTGCCTGATTTCCTGCATTTCATTTTAGATACTCTTCACTTTCTTTTGATCCACTTCCTGCTTCTGACTTTCTCCCACCCACTTGTACTCTTTGTTCAACAATAACAACAGATTAGAGTTGAAGCAACAGTGGTGAAGAAGCCTCAACTCAACGCCTACATAGCTCCAGCCTTGGGATCGAACCTTTGACACGCTGAATATTTAACTTCTGTAGTAAGACTAATGAAAGAATTTCTCTATTCATAGCTATTTCAAACGCTGTAGAGAAGGCTTAATATTTGAATATTGGAATTGTAATAGCAATTGCAAAAGGAATGGCCTATTTTAAGCAATGCACCAACTTTATGGATGACTTACAATCATGGCACTGTAATACAGTCAGCAGCAAAGAAGAGACTGTGACACAGTCAATTTTGTGCACTGGGCTTGCACTTTCCATGCCACTTTGGATTCTGCATGGAACCAAGAGTTGGGGAGATTTATCATTGTTTCAAGATGCAGAAAAAGCATACAGTTCATAATTATGACAGTTTTTCAACACATCCAGCCACTAAAACCTATCAGGTGTTACCTCAGGCTACAGCTAAAAACAGGGCTAGGAGGTAGGCATACACCGCAGTGTGACTAACTGGGACAATAGCTCCTTTCTTCCTCATCCCTCAAGTCCTTGAAATTAAAAATAATTAAAAAAAAACCAAAACAAAACATACAACAAAACCAACCCAAACTCCACAGCTAAAATTAACTATAGGCTTGTATAAAAATCCCCTCAGCTGCAGTTCTTCTGGTTTTTGTTTGGTTTCTTTTTGGTACCATACTCAAATTACAAAGCCTCCTCCCTCTTTTTGTTGACACTACAGATAGCCTGTAGTCTTCATTCTGAAACTAGTAACTCAGGAAGAAGCCCAGAAAGTTTTGTTTGGTTGTTCCCCCGCCCCCCCCCAAAACACAACTTTTAAACAATATACTGTCAAACACAATGCTAATACTAACTATGCTATTGACCATTCAAATCAATCCCATTATATTTCCTGGAGGTTCCTGTGAGGCTAGTTTGCATGGCTATCAGACTGCCAACATCAGGAGCCCTTGTTCAGGCCAGAGTGAAATACCTCAGTACCGATAGACCAAGGATAATTCTTCATTGTCAAAGAGACCCGGGTCCACCAGCAATAAATCACTATCAAAGCGTGCCAAGTGCTAGTCATCCAAATACAAAGACCACATCATTTCCCCAAACACGTCACTTTCTGGAAATTCACTCATTAGGCCTTGTACAAGAAACCCAAACTCCAGGTAAGACTGACTTGGTTATCTATCGATCATCAGCACTGCAGAAGCAGGAAAAGGCTGTTAACACAGTTACTTCATAGCATTATTATCAAGAAGAAAATAGGCTGCAACAAGTTTGGACAATAGGCCATTAGGCTTTAACCTGTGAGATTGCATCTTTTGACAGCAGCACTACAAGCAGAGCATTTTTCAGACGTAAAAATTAACAGTAGTTATCTTGAACAGAACCCTGACAAGTAGAGGTTCAGACACTTTCTTCTGCTGTGATACCACATTTGTGTGGTTCCAAATGCCTGAAAAAACAGCTGTGACCCTGCTCAAAAGCACTGGAGCCTCCCAAACCCACCGTGACCCCCTGATTCAGAAACCACCACCCCAGGGAACAGAGTGGTCTCTCTGGCAAGTCACATCATGTCTCCAAGACAGCTCACTGACTTCTCAGAGGAGTTGCAAAGGGTTTTCTAAGTGATTCTGGAGAACAAATTCCTAAGGTGCAATATTCAAGGACCATGTATCAGCATAAAAAGCGTTAGCATTTAGAAGCAAAAAACAGTAGCCATCTAGCCTCTGATTTTTGATACACTCTAAAATCTTGACTTAAAAATTGTATTCTGCCCAGAGAACTAACATGGATACTGCAAAATTTTCCTGGCATTTATGTCTGAAAGCCAGCATCTGGAAGTGTTAAAGCCATGGTCATTGCAGTTTCGCCACACGCTAATCTTCCACTTGGCATTACCCAAAGATGAACTGTGCTCTTCAGGTTGACTGCAGAAGAGTTCCAGCACTCTGAAGAGAAATACCTGTGTTTTCCAGACAGTAGTTAATGCAACTCAAAAACAGGATGGATAAATATTTAAAAGGAACAAGAGTTTATTGCTCCTGATGACAACAAAAAATGGGAAGCTTTCTTTAATTTTAACAACATAACCAAGGAAGGAAACTGTGTACAAAACATTCCACTCTGCTACTATACACTGACACCAATTCAGAGAAAAAGAAACTAAGTGGTATATTTCACCACCATTAAATTTTTTTCACTATGAAGTTAACTTAAGTACCTTCTGTTTTGGGAAAACAAGATTATAATTTAGAACACTGGATCAAAACAAATGAGTTTGCCATTTGCAAAAGCAATTCAACCAAGATCTTTAGGAATACTCAGTAGGACCACATTCCATATTCCAAAAAAAAAAGATGACTAAAGAGTTGCAAGTATCCCAGCCTCAGCCCACTGCAGTGCCACAGTTAGTACCTTAAAACAAACATCTCATTGCTTGAGAAAGCAGCTCACCCAGAATTAGAAAGGTTGGGATCTCAGTATAGCAACACGAAGAACAGACAAAAGACACAGTGAAGTTAAATGTGCGGGTCTACCTTTTGCATGGTCAAGAGGTCCAAGACTCTAATCTTACAAGACAAAGAGTAAGTTCACAGTGGGATCGTGTTCCCCACCTCACTTGCCAGGCCCTCAGCACCTTTGCCAAACCAAGCCCGTGGACATAAGGTTCAGGCAGAAACATAACGAGAACTGCAATCTAATACCAACCATACATTCCCTCAAGACCGATCAAGTTTATACTGCAAATACTTCTGACCAGCGTGTGAACCACTGCGAGGCACAAAGCAAATTCAAAATATGGTTTGTTATTACAGTAATATTTGCATAATAGTTATTTATATGTGTTATAAGCACAGTTTCAGGACAGTTAGCCCAAGGTGAATCGCCCATCTCTTTAATCCGTTAATAACATGCCTGGAATGCAATTTGGAAATTCCCCTCTGATAAAGCAGCCATGCTGCCTACATAGTGACCATTTCTCAACATTTGTTACCATCAAGCATTTTAGTCTTTTAAAATTGCAACATTTTGATCAATCCACAAAACAGAACATTAAAAATACATACAAAGTTATTTTTGCTCTTGTTTTATATATCTGCATGCCCTCCTATCTCTCTTTAGAGCATTGAGCCATATTACAGCCAAGCTACTTCAGAGCAGAAAGGACATGCATTTATATCAAAACCCACATAAAACTTTTCATGGTAAGACTGCTACAGGCGCCAATCTAATAGAGTTTGCTGAAAATTAATTTTGGGCCCAAAGCTCTTCCACGGCTCCTTGGCGTCCTGCCACAGCTTATGACAACCAGAAGTTAAAAACGAGAACAGCTGTACTACCGTTAAAGGCACCCTGGAACAACGTGAACACGCTGCTCTGCAAATTGCCCTTAAGGTGACATCTAGGTTCATCGCCCCATGCCAGGAATCTGAGGAACTTTGCGACTCTTTGAACTCTCACAGCAAGCTGAGCCACTGCAACCCCAAGTGATTCACATTATTTTCTGCTAGTCGGCAACAGCTGTAGAAACATCTCTAAAATGGTTGGCATGCCCTCCACCAACTCAGTGCTCCACCTATCCCTGGTATGTCCATGCAGTCCTCACCTGTCAGCTCTGCTTCAGCAAACAGATCTTTAGGTCTTCACTGTGTTTCTTTTCCACTTGTTTAGAAGGAGATCCTAGTTAGAGCAATCAAACTTCTGGTTTACCTCAGCCTATCAGCAATAAGTATCTAAACAAGCATCTCTACACCCTGCTATACCCCTACAGCGTATCCAAACACCGATCTTTGTTACACACGCTCCAGCAGCATAATCTCACTCAGGATTTACTACCCGATTAGGATTACTTTGACTAAAAACACAGATAAGATAAGACGTATGTGCTCCCTATCACTCACACCTGCCCACAAAGAGGGTATCATCATCCTTAACTCCTAGAGTTATTTACCAGCATTTCGGTATCTTTTCACATTTTTTACAATCCTTACATTTCTAATGTGGTTCACAAATGTAATTGAGCCATATAAAATTATCTCTGATACATTCTTCTGCATATTTTTATATGAAGATGATTTAAAACCTCAAGCCACAGACTGATGACGTAAATCAACACAGCTTCACACGCTGGGATGTAGCTATGTAACTTGGCATAACTGGGGATTCAGATCCTTCCTTCTTAAGCATCACAGAGAAAGAAGAATCACAATATTGCAATGAGAGTAAGCATAGAAGGTTCCTCTTTTCTTACTAAACAAAGCGAAGGATGCAGTTGCAAGTTTCATTACTAATCTGGCAGACAGTATAGGTCATTACTACACTATGGTTACCTCAATACTTGTCTGGGAAAAATATCTTTAGTTCTTTGTAGTATATGTTTAACTCAAAGTCATCTTATTCTTGTTTCTGTAGCATGCAATAGGAACAGATCTGTAAAAATAACCTGCTTCCCCCATCTTTCAGCTCCTCAGGGCAGTTCAACACATTATTACCCATTATTCACATATCTTACATAAACTGTGCAATTTCTGTAAATTTTTATGCCTCCTAATACATGGACATAATCTGAAGGTGTGCAAGACTGAAAGAGACCAAGCTCAGTTAAACTCGATTGGATTGCATTTTTTTATTTTACCTCTATTTACCTTTTACCTGAGTTTTATGTGAGCATCACTCCTCGGAGCCAGATCCTGACCAGCAATAAAGCTACTTTACACGCTCCAGCGATGGAAAGCTGCAAAGCTGGCTTAATGGGCCAGCTGGGGTCAGGGAATCCCCCTGTGGTGCAGAGCTGGTGTATCTGGTATGTCACATCCTCTCCCAAAACAAACTTTGGAGCGTAACCACTGTGCCCCACTTTATCCTGAGCCAGTGCAACAGCCTTCCTTTCACAATGTGTTGTAAACCAGCATAACATAAAGCAGCCTTGCAGCTGCTGCTGCTGTACAACAGGCTAAATGAGTCTCCTCCCCACAGAGAAGCTCAAGGACTGTGGCACAGGGGACATAAAACTGCTTTGCTCCAAGCACAGGCCATGTGGACCTAATACCTGGGGCCAGAGGCTTCAGTTCTGGTACGGGCATGATGAGTTACTTCTTGTGGTCCTCAAGAACTAAGCTGATCCCAGGCTTGTAGTGCAGACAAGAATATGATGGGTGTTTTTCCACAAATGAAGTAAGCCATTTGCTTTTTAAAAAGTGGAGCTCATCACTTGTCCTGAAATCATTGCACACTAAAAGGTCACGACTTACAGTAGTCCAGACTTTTTGTTCTGAATCTCATTATTCCATAACACTTCCACTTTTATTTTTCCTTTTACCACGTTCCTTGTCCAGGTCCCTGCAGCAATGCAAACATGCATCCAGGCAGCAGTTATTTCAATCCATACTTTCCTACAGCAGATTCGCACCAGGACTAACCACAACCACCTGCTGACTCAGTATACTACAACCTTGCTCCAAATAATCAACCCTGGCCCCCGCACTTTCCTCACACTATCCCATTTAGAAGTTAACTCATCCTCTTTCCGTAAGAAACTAATTTAGGCATCACAGGTTTTAAGTTTAAATGGCTTATGCCAGTAACTAAAGCTGCACAATCAGATTCTTCTGTTGACAAATTTGACAGAGGGCCGAAAATCAAATTTGCTTATTTTTACCCTTAAACAAAACCATACATGGTCTGCGGTGGTAAACCGCTGTTCATTTAATATCCAAATACTGATTGCTCGCATCCAGTGTCTTGTGCCAAAATCCCGTCACCAACCACCAGTCCAGGCATGTCTGAGGCCACTGAACTGATTTATCTCTGCCTTGATACTTCCAGACAGTTCAAGACAAATCTGAAGACGCTACTACTAACCTACACTACAATAAAAATCCATCTCATTCCTCATTCAGATAACAGTGAAGATTATATAAACAGCTTTCCCTAAGCTGGGACTGTAGGGATTGTGCTTCACTTGTATGGTTTTAATACAGCTTTTTTGTTCTTAACTGCAGTCCTATCCTGCTTTCAGCTAAAGACTTGAGAGGGACCTAAACGTTCTTAACATGCAAACAAATTATATTACCAAAGAAAAAATCCCCCTGAACCCTCAGTCAATAATCCATTTTTAGGAAAGAATTTGTGCTAAAATGAGGTAAGTGATAACTTTCCAGATCTCCTGTTATCCAAAGTACTATTTTAGGGACAGTGTGACTGCATTCGCGCTTGTCGCATAGTCCTGCTTCCAATCTCCTGGCAGATCCCCAGCACATTCCAGTATTTAACACACAACGCTTGTTGGGATGCAGTCCCACTTATCTCCCAGACACGTTGACTAAGACTTTCCCACATAAACTGACCCACCCTTTAGTAACAAGAGGTCACTCAGTACAATCAGCCTTCAAATGAGAAAAACAATCAGAAAAAGCTCCTCTGATGCCAAAACCACAAAGAGAATAAAATACAACAGGCTCCAATGTTTGTTTTATCAAAACTTAAAGACTGCAAGACAGATTTTCAATTGGTGCAAGCTCCACCAAAGTCAACCAGATTAGGATCTGGCTTCCTAAAAGACTGTAAAATTACAATAAGAATTCATGACTCTCAAAACAAAAAAGGTTAAAAATAAAAAGTTCGCAATTAATCCATTCACCTTTGACTATCATGAAACTGTAGAGAATTATTCGTAGTATTAGGCATAGAAAAAGGTCACAATATTTTAAGTTACAAAAATGAAAAAAATGTTAAACTAACTAGGCTATCTTTATCACACACAGACCCTACATAACAAGGATTACCTTTTAACTTAGGGTGAATTGCAGCATGGTAATTTAAAGCCCATTTTTTTCCCAACTCACCATCTTTGAGTCGGGCTGACTAAACAACCGTTCAAATTTCAAGAGATGTGGATCCCATACTTTTTGAAAGTTCAGGCACCCAAAACCAGCATGCGCTGCTCAACTCCCTTGCTTTCATATTCCGTGTAGTGTAAGTGGCAGAGCAGGAAATAAGATCACTAGCTTTCCTGACTTCCTCACTAGAGCCCCACACCATACAGGGTCTAATAAAGGGTGCTCTCCTGGCTGATCCTCCTCCTGTATCAAAACACACACTGACTTCCATAAGGCAGATTTAGGCCCAAAGTACCCTTCCAGAAGCACAGAGGCCAGTAATTTGCTAGTGAGAGGCAGAAACTGCTTTCTCCAAGCACAGACTAGAATGATTAGCTTCGTGCTGCATTCCAGTGTTGCTATAAATGTATATCCCACTAGCATACTGGAGCCACAAGCTACCCACCAGTGCAAAGCTTTCCATCTGCAGAGACTGGCTATACATTACCATTAAACACTTTAATTAAATATTTGTTTACTAAGAGAAAAGTCAGTGAAAGCCCTTGGGAAGAAAATCTCATAATTAGTTTAGCTACAGACAAAAGCCAAGACTGTCAAACTCAGATGCCCAAACTAAAACCTGTGGGTGTTAAAATAAATTTATCTACGTTAAACTTAATTTAGATACAACAGGCAGCACCTTTTCCCTTCTAAGCAAAAAAAAACAGAGGAGCTACTTGCTGTAATTAGCTGGAGTATTTGTGGTGTCTAGGCACTAAGGAATATTGATTTCATGAGTGGAAAAAATAAGCATTTAGTCATACTGCACAAAACCATATTTTCTACACTGCGTTACTGACTGCAGTAACCACAAATCAACCCCACTGTAAACCAGGCTCTAGAGCTGCCCCATCAGCCAGCATTCACCGTGCCGTAAGAAACTATATATTGACCGCTTTCTTGCCCTCACAAACACAAGGCTCCCTTTTATCATGTAAAAGTAAGAATCAAAAGCAGATACTCCATACCATTCTATAATAAATCAATCAATAGAACGATAGGATTAATTCAGAATCAAATGGCAGTAACTTACAACACTGAAAAATGCAGATCCGGATTACTGCTTGATGGTAAGAAGTCCCCACAAAGTCTTGTAGAAGACCTTGACTATGTACTTGGGACTGTAACACTACTGGGGGCCGAATCCCACAGCAAAGATTAAAGACCTCCCAAAGATGCCTGTTGGTCTGGCTTGGGAGAAACTTCTGCCTAGTATCAAATTCGGCAATCAGTATAACCTTAAAACGTCAGGGCCAGGCTTCCAAGAGAAGCCTCTACGTCACCTTGGAGCACCTCCCACCCAGCTCACTGCCTCACCCCAGCCAGCCCCCAACTGCTAACACCTCTAAGAAAGTGGAAAAATAGAAAATAAAACTCCACAAAATCCAGCGGGGGGTGTGTGGGTGTGTGTGATCCTTCCTGACCAGTGCAGGCACTCAACTGAAGCCCTGATTTGTGAGATGTAGCACAGTCACTATCTTAATGTGATGCTGTGTTTTAAGACACCTCAAGGCAAACTTAANAAAAAAAAAAAAAAAAAACCAAACAAAAAACAAGGCAGCACTAAAGGTCTGTAGCCCCTACGGACTAAGGCCAGAAGGGATGACAACAACCCTTCAACCACTTTCTATAGTGCTACTAAACAGACGAAACATAAACGCTTTATTCATTAAGGTGGCGACTTCAAATACATTAACCTATGTGCCATTCAATCACGTGGGCAATGAAGCAGCATATAAAAGCTTGTTTTGTTTGCTTTAGGTCTGCATATCTTCATCTCTGATTACACCTTCCACCAGCTAAACTAAATCTTTTTAACTATGTATACAACCACATATCTTCACAGAACCAATATATTACATATACCCTCCTATAAACCCAGTTACACGGAGGACTAGCAACTGCCCACCCCTGACTGAAGCCCATTTCAGGGATCATTCCACATTCTCGCAACTGTGTTGAGTCATGATTAACAAAAACAAACCCAGTGGTCACTCCAATAAAACTGAGCTGTCAGTCAATCCCTATCCCTTTCTTAAAAACAAACGAACAAAAAAACCTTTGCTACTTCTTCTTTGCAAGTCTTTTTCAATGGCAAGTCCCCAGTTTCTCCAGGTAGTTGCAGAAGCTTTCTTACAGCTATACTAACCCCAAGCAGTATGACTTTAACAGAGAAGGAGAAATGGTTTCCTCTTGTGCACCGCTGTGGACATGTGAATAAAAACAGGAGACTAAATCCAAGAACATCATTCCTGAATGTGTTTCACAGATCATAGGGACGTTGCTCAGCAGGTGTAACTTCAGGATCTGGCCACATTTTCCAAAAAGAGAACAGCCTATGTTTGGAACCCCAGTAAACAGAACAGCTACTTAATTTGGAACATTTACCTGTGAACAGTTTCATAGCAATATATTTTTAGATCTATGAACAGAGTATTAATGGCACACCTCTCCTGTTCCAATGGCATGACTGGTATAACCAGCTAGTCTATTCGTAGTATCTAACAGGTGTGTGTTAGCATCTGTTGGCGCAAGACTGTCACACTGAGTGGCTCTTTTGTTCAGTTCTTGCTGCCCTCTTGATGTAAGGGGTTGTTGAATAAATCAAACCAACATACCTTTTTTTTTTTAAAAGTTCTTATGTTTAGCACACTCAAAAGATTTTGAAATAAAAATGACTGCACAACAGCCTAATGTGTTTCTCTGGTGGTAGTGGTGATATGCTGAAGAGATTCCTAGTGTGCTAAAAAACATGCAGCTTGAAAAAAAATATAAGTTTGTGCAGTATATAAAGAGAATAGCAGGAGGAAAGTGAAAAAGCATGAAAAAGTAAGAACATCCTGACATTTTCACCATTCAGCAAGAAAAGAGAAGAGGCTGAGAAAAATGTTAATGGTGCTGAAAAACAATAGCTCAAGATACTCCTCAACCTTAATCTGTCCTTGGCCATAGAAAGATGTATACAATCCCTGAGCACAAAGATTATAGATCGGTGTATATCACTCATGATTTACTACAAGTAAAAATAACACTTTCAGACACAACCCCACCCTCCCTAGCCATCTTTCTCAATCAGCTATAAAATCTGTTGTGAACTCAACCATCAACTAACAATACATACAAAAGTTTTTTCCATGCAAAACTGGGCTTTTTAATAGACAGTATAGGAATAGACAGTAAAAATGTGTCTGGGATTAACAGTATGTGAAAAAGAAATAAAGCTGGGCAAAATAGAAAAAAGTTGCCTGCTTAAATATATAGAATTGATCTGTATCACTCTGTTAAAGCTGTTAAATAAGTTGCGATCTAATAAGCGTAAGAAAAATTCCTTACATGTAATATCTCTGTAACCCTTTTTTCATTACAGGAAAGCAAAGCCTCGAAAAGTCCAGCTGTAACTGCTGCAACATTGTACTCATGTTCATTAAAAAAACAAATTCACAGCAGATCATTTTAAGAGTAATAATAAAAATCTGACAAATGAAAACCATATGTGGAAAAAAAATAACATGGGGGAAAGCAGTCTTCAATGCAGTCTCTCTGCAGAACACTGATTATACCTCAGTGCCATTTGACAGTACACACATTTCAGCTCCAACACTTGCTTCACCAGGCGAGTGTTATTTGGTGATAACAATTAAACGCAAGATGATTTCTAAGGTAAGTGCACTAGAAAGCAAGAGAAGACAACTAGATTTTCATATTTAATATCCCTAGGCCAGATTCCTGCTGGTTTAACTTGGGAAAGTCGCCATGAGCTTAGGCAGAGGTAAGGGTCCAACGTACTGGCAAACTCCCCAGCTACATCAATTGGGAACAGGAGCAAGCCCACGGCCCGAGCTCGTATGTCAGAAAAGCCATATATGGCTCTACACAGTTTATATCATGGAGCACTGGCCTGATCTCATCAGAAGTTTCCACTGCATGGTGTGCATCACACACCACAGAAAATAGCCTGCACTGCTCTTCTTCACAACCCTCTCATTCGACTGAGAGTTGCAAAGATCCAAGGGGTTGCTGGTGGCTCCTCACTCTGACGTAAGGCCATCCAGTTCCCATAGCCTGAGCACCGCAGTTTGCAAAGGCTTTCCTAGAACCGTGAAATGACGAGCAGGAGGCCCATGGTCAGAGATACCAGCCTGGACTGGATTTAAGAGCTGACTCATGGGTAATGGCCAATGATAAACTACTGTACCGGTTTTTAACTTGTGCCCAGATCAGATGACTAAGGAATTTAGGTGCCTATAGAGATTAACTGTCTAAATAACTTTTGCAGACTGAGCCTTAAACATCTGCATAAATAGACCTTCTCATCTGAGTTCCACAAAATATGTCCATATACTCCTCGCTAATGAAATATAATGCTTATTTTACAAGTAATCCAACTACAAATATTAAATCCTGTAACTGACCCACATTAAAAATAAATCCTTAGTCAGGTGACGTAATATAAATGAGTGTTACAAGCCCACCCAATAAAAGGGGTTTAACTGATTAAATTTTATATACGTTGAAGGAAAAACAAAACATCTTTCATGAAATGGTTTGGTAAGCCTACTTAAAAGGAGCTGTCTGAGAGACATGCAGCAGCATTCTGGTCTCCATACATGTAGCATGAACGCTTTGCCCCCTCTCTGTTCCACTTCTGTGTGCAGGCAGAGTTCAGTAACGCACTGTAATTCCAAAAGCTGCAGGATTCGTGCCACCATAGAGATGAAACAGCATCTGTAACGCTTTTTGCCACACAACTGCTGCAAGCTCCCATTTCATCCAAAAATGCTGCATCCTGCTTTAGTGAGTATCACTTACTGCACTTAACCTGCATTGGACAAAAATGCAAAAAGGGGCAACTGTTCCAAAACCTGACCTCTTTTTTAGTACCAGGTTTATGCTACTGCATGAAGTAAGAAAATATTCCCTACCTATTTTATTTATTGCCTACCTAACGCTGGTTGTGACACGTTAGCGAGCCTGCTAGTCCATCCCCATAGCCCTACAACCACTGCTAAGTCATGTAGGCATCACAACAGCCATTGCTGTTTTACTGAGAAACAGCAAGAAAAAAGAATGCCGACGGATAATAACAATTCTTTACAAATTGCATCTAGCTGCCATCACCCACCTCTCCTGGCTCTTTATCCCATACCGTTTTCATCTCCTGTCTCTCCCTCCAGAGGCTTCTGAGTATATGCAAGCGGAGATTTCCTGCAATGGCCTGAGGAGTCACAGTCTCCCTTGACATTTTCGCATGGCTGATATCTCTTTGAATAAATTACTCTACATGACCTGCCTCTATAACCCTTAGACTGGGGAGCATTGTTCCCCAAGATGTCTTTCACCACAATACATTCACAGGGCTGAGTGAATAACAGTATTTTTTTCTGAACCGGCTAGACAGTTCAATAAGGAGGTTTCATAATATTTCTATCGTGTCAATAAAGGTCGAAGGCTGTACTGAATGCTCCAGATCTCGACAGTTTATGTTTATTCCCTCTTACAGTAACACTGCTTCTGACTTTGAACATTTAGCATGTATACCTATGGACAACGTTGAGTATGTACAATCTAGAAATACACATCAGTACTCACCTTCTTTAAACAAGAATGCAGTTTTACTCACATTTAAGATATCAAAATTACAAATCCAATCACTCACTCTAGTTTTGTATTACCACCCCGAGAGCAAAAGAATCAGCCTTAAAAGAGGGCTATCTAAACACAACGTCAGACCCCAGTGCCATGAACACAGATTTTTCAGAGCTGCTGCAGTCTTACAGTATCTAGCAGAAGTCTGCCATATTTTTTTTTTTTTGTCGTTAAACCAGGCCTATACCCACCTAACTGCGAGAGCTATATAAAAGAGATCATTAAATCAAGTCCACGCATTGCGCCTTTTAACCGTGCATTCCCTCGAAGGAACACGAGCACCTACAAAAGCAGCGGATGAAAGCAATCAAAGCAACGCATCTCGTTACCGCCGAAGGCCGACGCCGCTGCGCACCGGCGTTACGCCGAAGCCCGGCGCTCCCCGCAGCACAAAGCCCCGCCGCGCTGACGGCCTGACAGCCGGGACACCGGACCCACACACCGCCCACCGGGCGCCAACCGCCCTCCACCCCCCCATACCAC
>VUYV01000016.1:676947-883920 GCA_008711295.1 Anarhynchus alexandrinus | reverse complement strand
GGGAGGCTGCGGCGGGGCTGCGGGAGCCGCCCGCGGTCACCGCCTCGCCGGGCCCGTCGTACCCCGGGAAGGGGAGGGCCGCCCCCGGCTCCCGGCCCGGCCGCCCCTACCTCTGTGCTGCCCGGGCGGCGGCTCTCCCTGCTCGGCGGCGGCTGCAGCAGCGGCGTCGGGGAGTGACCGGCGTCGCCCGCAGCCCCCGCTGCGCTGCGCTGCGCTCCGCCCGCCCGGCCGCGGCGGCTGTGAGGGGCGAGGGGCGGGGACAGCGCGGCGGGGCGGGGGCGAGGCGCAGCCCCCCGCCCCGCGCCCTTTCCTTCCCTCAGGAGGCGGCCGCCCTGCGGCGATGGGAGCGGGGCCCGGCCCCGGCAGGTGTCCCCCGCCCCGCCGGGGCTGCCCCGCTGTCCCCGGTAAGGGCTTGTGGTCTCCCGGGTCGGGGGGGGGCGCGGCGCGGCGGAGCCCGGGGGTTTTGAGGCGGAGGGGGGGGAGGCCGCGCCTGCCCTCTGCCTCACCTGGTGCTGCTGGTGGGGCCTCGCCCTGCAGTCACCCCCAGATCTTCCCCCTCCGCGCAGCGGCCTCCCCGCAGGCCCTCGCTCACAGCCGCCCCCGAATGTTATCCACCGCCGCCAACGGCTCCCAGCGCTCCTTCCCTTTCCTTACATTTATCTGGTTACTGGGTCTCTCCAGCCCGCACGCTCCTCCTCCTCTGACACCCTCTCCTATCGGGAAGACAATGTTGGCTCACCCCCAGCATCCATTTCCTCCAGTGCTACTCTCCCGCCGCCCTGTCATTCCTAGTGGAAATCCCATCCTGGGTTTTGACTTCCTCCACTGCAGAGTCATCCTCTCCGGCTCCAGTCCTGCCACCTTCCTATGTAAACAGCCCTCTTTGCCAGTGTCACCCAATCCCCCGAAACTCAACCCCGGCTGCCCTTCTGCCGCACTTCCCCTCCTCCTCCCTCTCTAGGCAGGATTTCGCCTATGCCTTTCTAGAGGAGATTGCTAAGGCGCAGCCAGCGTGCCTTTCCTCCTTCCCCCACACTCCCCTTCACCACCCAGTACAGAGGCAGACATTTCTGTTTCAGGTTTCCTTTGCTAATCCTGGACCTTCGGCTTCCATCTGTGTCCTCACCCTCTTCGTGCCCGTTCTCGTCCCCTCCCATCTGCTATCCCCAACCTCTCACTTGCAATACAGCTATGGACTAGTGTTGTCCATCTTTTTTTGAAAAAACAAAAACAAAACCCAAACAAAACAACAAACCACCACTGATTTCATTTGCCGCCGCATTAGCTACCGTTCTCTTCTCTCCTGCTTTTCATCCCCACGCTCACTCCTAACGCGGTAATTAACTGCTGTCTGGAGTTCCTCTCCTCTATGCCTATCTTAAACTTCCTCTTATCTGGCTCCTGCCCCTTCACACTCAGCTGCTTTGCCAAAGTTTCTAATATCCACTTCCTGGCGTAATCTCTGGAATATTGCTTCATTTCCATCTTGTCAAAATTATCAGCCTGGCTCTTTTTGATATTTTGTTCTCCTCTGGTTTCCAAGACTGCCTCCCCCAGAGTCGCCTCCTTACCGCTCCTTCAGTGCATCCTCCTCATACTCCCAATTTCCATCGGGAGACCAAACAGGACACTTAATCTGTCATTCCCTCTGTACTTATTGTTATGTGAACTCACCCCATAAAATACAAACATGTAACATAGACGTTCAGTGATCTGCTCTCTGTGATATGCCTCTCTATTTCCAGGCTTCTTACCCAAATTGAAATCTCATTCTGCCCTTCTGGCACCTGCCGAATAGCAAGCCACTGGTTCAACAAGTACAAAAGAGAGCTCCTAAACCGCAACCAAACAGGCCAGTAACTTATCTGCTACCTTCTGTCCTGATCACAGCAGCCAATACCACACCCTACTCGCCATTCCAGTCTCTGGTCTGGACACCACCCTTAGCTGGACTTGGCCCCTTTTTTTTTTTTTATGCAGGCCAGGCCTGGGACACTGCCGTGCCCTATCCAGCCGGGGGGGCAATGCTCCCATGCAGATTCTCATCACCTCACTTTTCAGTTTTGGCTGCGATACTTCCTGTATCCTTAACAGATGCACCCTCACCTGTCTGAACTCACTCCAAATGCTGCTGCACGTTTCTTTTCCTCACCTGTCATTTGGAACAAGCCATCCTTTCCTCCACACCTCTCCAGTGGTCTCACTTCTCAGATCAGGCATAAACTGATAATTGGCAATTTCAGCTCTCCTTGTACCTGCCCATATTCAGCATCAGCACCTACCCTTGACTTGACCAGGATATGAGACAAGTAACCTCATGCTTCCTCTCATTCCTAAGTCCCTCAAACTTGAGAAAAGTTCCTGAGGTGTTCAGAAAGCCTCTTTAAAATGTTCTGTCACCATAATGCCTGCAAGTATCTTGACAAGAGTGAAGCGTGTACTTCCATGTCTGTCACGGTGGTTCATATCCAGTTGTTGGGATACAGTAAAAATAAAACAGCTAAGGGGCCACCCCATCCCCCTCCCCATTTTCTTGCTCCTCTCTTGCAGTGATTCTTGCACTTATGCCTCCCCACCTTGGTAAAACCTAATTCAGCAACAAGAAGAGGAGAGTTCTGTCCTGGCTCAGGGAGCTGAACTGGCTTTCAGCAGCAGACTGTTAGAGCAGCTCAATCACCTTACCTAACTGCACACTTAGATGCTAAAATATCAAAAAAAGGCCACCTTTGCTCCCCTTGTTTGCACAGCATTTGTACAATAAGAGCCCACAATTAGGATTTCCAGATAGATACTAGAAGGTACTTGCTTCTATGGAATGTAAATGGTGGTAGTAAAGAGGTAAAAAGAGCCCTTTTCTTAAAAAAAAATTAACAATAATAATTCCAAGCAACCCCCTTCTTAATCATTACTGTAACAAAGGACAAATCAATCACTTTGATCATTTTAAAAAGTTATACAGAGATAACAGAGAAATAAATTAAAACAATTCTCCCAGCCTTCCTGAACTGCCCCAGACAGTGGTACTGAAGTTAGCTGGAATATCTGCAGGATTAAGACAAAGCTCCTGATCAACAGGTTCACTAAATCTGGCCCAAATAACATGAAAAGTTCAACACGGTTTCTTTATTATGTGGACTACTTGTTAAAAATATTTTAACATAGCAAGTGCCTAAGTATATGTACTCTCTCCCATTTCAGGCTCTGAAAGAAAAATCTTCTCAGATTTTTGATCCAGCATAAATGTTGCTTTTAGTTTAGCCATCAGTAATAGGAATCCAGAGAATTTGATGATATATGTGTGTGTATATATATATATACATAAAAATAAAAAAAAATTCAAATGCTAGGATGTTAAGAAACATCAGGAAAAAAAAATCATCCTTCACTCAACTATTAATATCGCTCAAACAAGCAGGCAGGAGAAAAAGATTGTAATATATGGCAATGAGCAGGAACATCCAGTGTATTTTAAGATTCTGTCTGACTTAACTCACATAGCTCAAAGATGGGTGGGCCGTTGATTATCATGGAAATAACTGGGTAGGAATGAATGCCTCAAGAAGCAAGAACCAGAATAGCAGGGGTATTGTGGGCTCCAACCAGTTATCCCAGTTACTGACAGCCATTTTCTTCTTTTTAAAGAGCCCACATTTTGTCTTTACAAATGCGGCAGGTACAAATGTTTTGCCACTGGCGGTTAAAAACAGCATCTCCAGGTTTGACAGAGAGGATGCCATTTTCATTTTAAAAATGACTGAAAATATTTGTTAGTATTTACAGTGTGAACCTTCAGTTTACAGGGTTAGAAAGCCCAAACTTACAACTTTGTGACAATTAAGGTGGGAATACTAACAAGGTAAAATACCAGCACTTCCTAATACCGGCAAGTGTTGTAGACAAACAGGTTGTTTACACTGGTGGCCACATTCCCACTCCTTTGATCAAACTGAAAAGAGTAGCAATGAATGGCCATATTAGAAACTGTTGTTAAATCAAGTGGAAAGCGTCAGCAAAGCAATGTTGGGGGAAGTCACTCCCCTTCTGCCCATTACTTTGTCGTTAGCTTTGGCTTGGGAGCCCAAGGGTTTTTTTTCTCTCTTGTACATTTTGTCCATGCAGCCATGGATTTCTTACAATTGAAGAAATATTTAGTCTTTTTCTTTTGAAAATCTACTAAGCCACTGTGCTCAATAATATTGTCTGGTCCTCATCCTGCCGAAATACACCCACATGCATATTAACACCTTCACCAAGAGGAAAACGGTGTGTAAAGGTAAACATATTCCAAAAAATCTCTGAAAGATCATTTTAAATTATAGTTTAAATAACCTAATGCATTGTTCAAAACGAAATTAAAGAATTTAGTGTAGAGTTTTACTTTTTTCAGGATCTAGGGCGTTTCAGTCATCCTTGTGTGAACTGAAATTGCAAGAAGGTATTTCCAAACAGAAACAAAAGCTGTATATCTAGATTAGATATTAAGAGTCACAATTGTTAAGGTAATACTAAAACTAGAAATATGCTATTTAAGGATGGTGGCAATTTCCAAAAAGACAGAAGAAACGCACACAAAGAGATTAATAACGCAATAAAAAAGTTCCTAGCTATACCATTAAACTGAAAAAGCATTATGTCATCTGAAAGTTCCAGTTACACGGGCTCACAGGATGACTGAGATGGGAGACACGTTCCTCCCACTACACACACCTTTCCTCCACACATAACGCCTAGTTTTAAACACACGGTGAGGCTCAAAGGCACAAATCTAGACTAGTGCTTTGTCTCGTAGCAGATTTGGCCAAGATCTTGAGAAGAAAATCAAAGATGGGCAGTAATCTCCCTAAAGGAAAAATTCCTAGCTTCCTCGCTACGCACACAGCTTGTCTGGAAGCATGATGTCTTCTCTATCACAAACATTCTTTCTTCACATAACTATTTATTCTCATCTTAGGGACAACCCAGCTCTGTGCTACACCCTTACCTTCAATAACACCTTGTAGCAACGCATTCCCTGTGATCTATTTACAAGTATATTTCTGTTTCCCAAGAGTCATTGCAAACAGAAACCTGTTAGATCCTAGAATCATAGATCCTCACTCCCTAGTTCCCCTACTTNATCTTAGGGACAACCCAGCTCTGTGCTACACCCTTACCTTCAATAACACCTTGTAGCAACGCATTCCCTGTGATCTATTTACAAGTATATTTCTGTTTCCCAAGAGTCATTGCAAACAGAAACCTGTTAGATCCTCACTCCCTAGTTCCCCTACTCCCTACAAGCAGCCCACAAAGCTGACAAGCCCAGAATTCTGCTTCCAGGGTATCTCCGTGCACAGTACTTCCAAGTAACCTAACCGTGGGGTAAGAAAGGTGTGTGTGACAGAGGCAGAGACTCTACTGGTAAGAAACAGGCAGCAGGAACGTGGAGACCGACTCTCAGGTGGCATATCAGAGGTCTAGGAATACTCTCCTGCTGCGAGAGTCACATTTCTCTCTATTAACCTAAACACTCCTCAAACACATCTGCCACTTTCTGCCTACCCCATCCCCACCGTATGTATTCTTAGCCATTTTCTCTACCATCAGCTCCCATGAGCTCAGGGCTTACTTCTCCATCTGCCCAACATACCAAGCCCTGGAAAATGACTAAAGCATAGGGCACTTACAAAAGCCTTTCCCTTGGCCTTAGCCAGTTGCTGTCTCCTTCCCACGCCACCAGAGTCAGCAGTGGAAACGCTGACAGTGTGAAGAAAAGATGGCCTTCCTGCTCTCCGTGCCAACACCACGGCAATCTTCAGCGTCCGGGAGGAGTCCTGGCAGGAGTCCTGGTGCTGGGCCTGCAGCACTGTGGAGGGACAGGAAGCATTAGCGAGAACTGGTAGAGGCACAGGGCCAGCGTACCACAACATCCCTTGCAGACATTTCCATTGTGTTCAAGTCAGTACATTAAAAACTAAATAAGTGTCTTGGGACCTACTTGTATGTCCTGCAGGCTCCATACGGAAGAAACCCTATCACACAGAATGTCTACAACCGCAGTCCAAGGTACGCCTGAAGCTGTGCAGGCAGACACAAAGTAGGTTTACCCCGGCTCGCTCATACACCGATAAATAGCTCTGCTGCAGCAGTGAAGGCCCAAGGGCAGCTGCACAAAACCACCCTGGAAAGTCGGGTAGCACCCGCGTGACACACTCGGCTGTGCCCTCCCGCGGCTGCCCTGCTGCCAGCACGCAGCTAGCAAACTTCTGCCCGTGGCAGGGATGCACGTACCAGTCGGAGAGGCGCATGTGACTGCAGACTAGACGTTCCCTGAAAAAGCCCAACATTTATTAAGGATCACCTGATGGGCAGGTGGAATTTTCTTGCCCCTTCACAACACCCTCTGTGGTGCAGCGGTTTGAGGATCAGTGCCATGCCATAAAGGCGTTAATGCAGCAAGGTTTCCTCACAGGTACCAAAAGAGAAATGGGGAGGCAAGCTGACCAAAAGCCTCAGCATTTATCTGTCCTAGGAAAATACGCACGATTCTCTTTAAAAAGCTTTCCCCCTTGTTGCCAAATGTTATTCTCTATTCTCTTTCCTCTTTTCTGGTGTTTAAGTGTAATTTTACTCCTCTATTTCCCCTAGATACGTTAGACAAATACACATGAGCCAGTCTGTGTAATTTGACAAAACAGAAAGTCGTAATGTGTGCTTGGATAGGTTATACTGGAACAGCTAGCCCATTAACTACTTGGTGGGATAACAATGTCTCTATTTTTAACACCCAAATACAGATTTTGTAATTAAAAAAAAAAGAACCAAACACAAATAACAAGATGAAATACGGACATGGAAAGACACAAATGGCTGAAGAAATCAACAGCAAAGTAGCCTCTTTTACTAATGTGGCAGAAAATACAGATCTCTAGGGCAGATACAGGAGACGGACAGAAGGGAACTGCAGTGAACCTAATTTAGTCATCTTTGCCAAGTGAAATACAAAAAGGAAAAAAAAAAGTTAAATTCTTAGCTCCTCTCCCAGATTTTATTCGGTTTTCTGACAATATGCTTACTTTTCTTATAGAAACTGAAGCTGGGTAAAGGTCAGATGAAGACATCAGCACACACTCCAAAAACCCATCAGCATAAACAAGTCAGAAAAGCTAAAGCATTTTGAAATGCTTTCAGTGGTGATTACCTTGCTCCAATAACGTTCAGTTTTAATTGAGGCTGTGATTCCATGTTCAGTTCTATGCAGGCAGACCACGTTTGCCTGTACAGGGACGTGTTGGACATCAGTGAAACCTCATCCAGATGCAGTCATCTGCTCTCACTGCTTTAATGCTAGTACCATATAGATGTATTAAATTATTCTCATAGAGGCATATATTAACGAGAATTATTTAC
This sequence comes from Anarhynchus alexandrinus, assembly GCA_008711295.1. Lineage (NCBI taxonomy): Eukaryota > Metazoa > Chordata > Aves > Charadriiformes > Charadriidae > Anarhynchus > Anarhynchus alexandrinus. The sequence goes on along the minus strand of VUYV01000016.1, from coordinate 876,531 downwards.
CAGAAGAAATAGGCTTCTCTAATGTTCAAAGCTTCAGCTTGAAGCTGCTGCCTCCTACGCACATAACTTCCATGTCACATCCTGCACACACATGACACCAGGGCTGTTACTCAGGTGCAGGTTTGCAAGCGCAAGATGTTAATTTCCAATTCTGTGGGAAGCTTTAAGATTTCCCTTTCCTCGTTTAGCAGAGATCTCTCACCTACTTCCATGAAAGTCTGCTTATTCTAAATACGTCCTGGCCTATAACATTTGCCTTCTTAATTATGAACTCTCAGCAATGAAGACCAAGAATAATGAGTTTAAGTGTAACTCTATCAGTCTCTGTCTGGTGGGCGTGCGGCTGCTCCAGCAGCAAAGAACGTTGAGTGACGTGATTCTGTCTTAGAGGGGATGTGGCAAAAAAACAAAGTCCAAAGCAGACAAGAACAAGCAGATTTTAAGGGCTTAAAGCACAGACTGTGGGATTTCTTCAAAATTCCACACAGTAAGCCACCCTTTCATAAAATTTGACTTTCAAACTGCCGTCAAAAGTTCGAGTGTCTTACAAGCCCCAAGTCTCATTTTCTAAAGTGTCATCAGCATTTTGTCTGTGTGCCGGCAAACAGAATCCACATTACCTCATCACTCTCGAAATGGGATTGGATATACTGTACATGCAGCATTTGCTAACTAGGAAGGTGAATCTATTGTTGAATACAATTTTATCAACCCCCTACCAACACCCAGCCACACGTCCACAAACCACCAGCAATGTTCATCAGAACAACATGGGAAGCATGAAACGGCAGTTTGGAAAATTCTGGCATAGAAGGGAAATGTAAGCTCATCTATTTATAAATGAAGTCTGAAGCTAGCTTTACTGATCATCCTATAAATAGTGACTTGCATGAAATCCAAAGTAGCAGATCTGGTTTTTCATACGTTCTTGCTCTTTATTCTAGAGCAGCAGTTTTCTGCAAAACTTTGCTTCCCCCCCTATCGCTGTGGTATTTTTTAAAAGCTTTTTGAAGCTTACTCCTACGTGAGGAAAAAATAAGTCAAAAGTACTATTTAGTCCTTTGCAGAAGGGATATGAAGGGAAATCTTCTTTCTCCAGGGCTGTACCTAGCAACATTTACTTAACCATTTTCATTACTTTCTTAAGCAGTCCCTTTTGCAGGAGAGCAAACGTACCAAACTGTTGCAAACCCTGCCTGTAGTTTGAGGGAAGATCGCTGCCTCATTGGCACAATAGCTGAGATAGGAAGAAGTTTTAAAAGTCTGCTAATATTCTGATATTAACAGTTCATCCACGCCTATAGGATCCAAGCCATCTGTGAGAAATTTCATCACAAAGTAGAATTAGTGGATGGCTGAGGGAAATGTTGAATTGCATAATTAAATCTTAATTGTGGTCTAGTTTCCTTGGCTCTTGCTCTCAACTTTTTATCTTTATTATAATTAGCCAGAGGTCACAATGCTTTATTCCTGTCTTTCAGATTGTATGATATTACCAAAACTGCCAGGGCCTAGAACAAATTAGAAGGCTATTGTTTAATTCATTCGTCCTCTAGAAACAAAAACAAAATCAGAAAAAACAGCAAAACTTACACAGCAGGTGATGGTTCTTGCATACTTCCTCTCCAGGAATCCTGTCTCCTGGAAGGCAGCTTTATTTCCAGTTAAACGAGTATTCACATCACCTTCAGAGGTTATGACTTTTTATCCAGATTATTGTTATAAGCTGTTGACATTAGTGGAAAAATGTTCATGTATATTTTACATAGCCAAGCAAATTGTGACAGACCATAGTAACACTGGCTGATGGAAAATCCCCCGCTAGCCTGTCAAGACAGATTGAATCATCTGTATGTCAAAAGTTATATGCCATTTTTTGTCCCCATGAGCAGTAGCTCACAAGGATGCACTCAGCACCCCTATTATTAATTATCTGGAAAACAACATGTAGTGCTCTAGTCCTGGGTAAGCAACAGTTCTCAAACCCACATGGGATCCTCTGCAGCAAAACTGAGGTTCGGCTTTCATGAAAATATCCAGAGGTTTCTGATTTTGCAGGCAATCCAGTGTCTTATAAAAGGCTTTTATTTTGGGAAAAAAACAAAATGGCTATTAGGAAAGTTTGAAAAGTGGGATAGCTGATGGGAAGGAGAGGCCCTATAAAATCAAAGACTGCCTATACTGTTTTTCCCAATCCCCAAGCGCTTTTACAGCCTTTGTACTACCCATGGAAAATGTCAGCACAAAACCAGGTAACAGAATAGTGATTTTTTCAGCCAGGAACTTTTTTTAAGCACCTGACAGACCAGAATTTGATTTTGCCTGCATTCACACTCAAGATAGCACAAAGCACTTTACAAATCAATGCATTACAGTGGTTCAATCATCTCTAGCAAATGGAAGCCTAGAACAGAAAAATGGCTTTTAATATATGACAAAAGAGTCTGATGCCAGAATTTCAAGATGAAATATACAGTGGTAAAGATTTGTGATTGTACCTTTCCTCTCAAGTACCTGGAACTCACTCAAAAATGTATATAGTTATTCAAAATACATATTGCCGTGATAATGGCCTAAATCCACAATATTTGGATCCAACTCAGGGGATTCTGAGGATGCGAGAATGGTTAGATGCAAGGTTTAGGTACAAGGTTGAACACCACCAAAGCCATGGGTTACATAAAGTAAGTTTTGTGGTACAAGTCACGGTAACTTATGCAAGTCACATAGGAGGAATGTCCAAAAAATATACCGAGCTGGCTAGAAGTGGTTTTTAAACACGTGCCTACACACATAGAGTACAGCCTTCTTAGCAGAGCCCTATAGGAGACCGTGTACCCACCCAGCCTTGCTCCCAGCATAGAGGCTGCGGGGAACTATTTTCAGCTCAGGCCCACTGGTGGATATGAGGCAGCTCCACTGATTTAGTGGTGTAACTGAGATCAGAATCTGACCAAAAGTTTTTAGAGAAAATAAATGGGGGGATTTTTTGAAAAGCATACACCACACTATATTATGGTTCTTTCCCAACCTTATAAACATAACTAAACACTATAGAAACAAACAGTAGCTGTGTTTACACTGGAGGAAGTTGTAGCTTGTCAGGATACAGTTGTATAAATAATTTAAAAAATAACCCAGTACATACTGCATGTCCTTTTAAAAAGGAAAATAATAGAATGGAAAATTCTATGTTCCCACCATGCGCAGAAAGTCATTCTAGTGTCTATGACACACAGGCCTGCGCTAACGCCTGCTGATGGTTTCCTTCCTTGAGCTTTGGATCAGGCCCATGGTGACAACAGAGAAAGTGATCTACATCTTTCCAAGGGGGAAGAATTCAGTGTGCACTTTTCACTTAGAACACAAATCCATATACATAGCAGTTATGTTTTTATAATATACAATAAGAAAGGAAAATAAGGGTTAAATGTAACAACAAAGGAATACAACATGAAAATGCAGTCATTTTTGGGGATCTTTAACTATTTTTTTTGCTTCACTTTAGAATGAGAGATTCACAGGGATGTAAAAGAAAAAAAAATATTTAAAAACTCCGATGGTAATAGTGGTCAGTTCATGCACAATTGCATATTCTGCTTCCGCTTGAGTAGAAGCCTTGCATTTTTTTTCTTCTCATTAATACAGTGCAAGTCAACAACAAAAATATACATCACAGAACTATTTGGTATCTGTGTTCTGTTTGTAAAGCCCTTTCACCCAAAATCACAGTTAGGTCTAAGCAACTAATAGCTTCGGGGATGGGAAATATGTTTCACAGCTTTTCACCCTTCAGATTCTAATCTAGCAGAATCAGGAGAGAGGTATTGCTTCTAGCCAGCACTTGTTATGGCCATACAACAGTTCCCACCAGCCAGATGCTCATAATACACTATGATCACTGACAGTAACTAATACACACGTAAGTGGGCCCAGCAGGGAGGCCAGGGAAAGAAAAAGTTTATTGTTTCAGCAGAGATACCCTGAAAGCCAGACTGAGGCCATATTAATAAAAGCACACAGGAAAAAAAAAAAAAATTAAAAAAATCTTCTACTCTCTGATGTCTCTCAAGCCCATGGTCCTTCAGCTAATGAAACAGTCCAACCCACAACACTAGACGTCTGTCCTGTAGGACCAGGGTGTGTTTTCAGTGAAGCTAAAATACTAAAATACAGTCTGTGGTACCGCATCTAATTCTGGTTGTTCACCCTTTTAGGATGCACGTCTTCCTGACCCTCTGGAGACAAAAGAAAAAAAAAAAGGAGGGAGGGAGGCAAGGGGGAAGGAAAGACTCAGGTTGTAGTTTTGCCCTGAAACATAAGGCAGTGATAATTCTATGTTGTTACTGCTGCCTCTCAGGTTCTTCTGTTGTGTGAGGAGGAGGCACAATCCTTGGAAGATTTGTGTCTGCACCGATCCAAGGCAAAATATTTTTACTTTAGGAAGAACCCTAGGGTAGGCAGCTCCTTTCCAGACCCACTTTGCCTTGTTTGTTCTCTACCTTGCACTGGAGCAGCCTCACAAATCTACTTTATTTTCTGACATGCTCCATGCAATCCAGAAATGTAATGCAAATGATTAAGTGTTTGCTTTACAATCTGGGCCTCATCAGTCCCATAGTAAAGGAAAATCAGTCCCATAGTAAAGGATAGCTCAAGGTGAGGTAATACAGATTCATTTTTTAACTAACAGGGACTCTCTTTTGCTATCTTCTATGGCTTGCAGTTCTCCCCATTGCTAGGCCAAGCTGTCAGGAGGGTCTGACAACGGTAGCCATGGCAATAATTCATTTATTCCTCTTTCAGCACTCGAGACTATCCTGGTCTGTTCGCCCTTAGAGTTCTGGTCTCATTTCACCCACTTTTCTTACATGCTTTGTCGCTTCTACAGTAGCTGATATTTATTGACTTATTTAACTGCTTAACACAGGAAAGCAGCCTGGACAGTGCTCTACTCAGAACAGTTGTTCCTTAAGAGGCTAAGATGGAAACAAGTTCCAGATTCAGATATGTTCTTAATGACACATTTTTCTAAATTTCTTTGTCCAAATGAATCCATATGGGTACACTGCACTCTGCAGAGCATTCCTACGTAGCAACAAGCACCCAGTGCCGCTTCGAGGGTGCCAAGGACAGTGCTGCAGCTGTCCAAGGGAAGGGTCATTTCATCAGCCAGCAACAAGAGCTGGAGGCTTACAAAGTTGCAGACCCCATGATTGCTCCACAGGTCACTGAAAGGCACTGCTGGACCCTTCCATCAGAACGAGCGATGCACATGTTGCAAGGTCTTTGGGAGAAGTGTTTCAGCACATTTTTCAGAGACTCACTTAAAAACGGGATGTCTCTTTCTGTGCTGGGTATGAGAAAGCTGCGCACAAAAGGAGTACACTGAGGACATTACATATTGCCTGGAACAGGATGAACACCTGGGGCTACATTACTTCAGGCAGTTGAAATTGCCATTCTTAAAAATCTATCATTTGATTTCAGTGGCCACAGAGACAGACACATCACGGCAGCATAACTAAAACCTGTGTATGTGCCACCACCTCAGGCTTGGTAAAAGATTTCAGCTGCAATTACACTTGCAATTAATTGTACCCAACGTGTAAATTACACCTCCATCTTGTTTAAGGGTCTCCAGTAACAGCCCCCTCCCTGGCTGCGTAAATCACACCATGATTCTGTATGCAGACGACTCATGCTCTCAGTGAACAGCTCTCAATGGAAGCTTTAAACCAGCTTCAATGGCTTATAATGAAGAGCTGATTTTGACAAAAAGTTTGGATTCTTTCAGAGGCATCTCATTTATGTACATGCATCCCACCTGAAAAATCACTTTGCCTTTGGTCTTCATTCCCTTGAAGAATCCGGTTGGCACAAACTCCTCTTTTTATTTCACAACTTTTTTCTTTTTTTTTTGGATTGATTGATCCATCTGGGGTCAGAGGAGTAGAGGAGGATGCCTAAGCTCTTCATATTCCTAGAAGGGGAACACTGAAAAGTGTGGAATTTGCTTTGTCTTTTTATTCAGAAGGCTTTTCTATGAACCATATTCATGCTGTTTTCTATCCTAAGACAGACCTAAATACTTTATCACTGGAGGCCCAACTCACTACTAACATAAAGATCACTGAAATCAATGGAGATGTGCTGATCTATTCCATCAGTGTTTTCCTTATAACTTTAGGTAGAAGAAATAAGAGTAATGTAAAATTTTACATGTTCAGAGATCTCCATAACTGACTTTGACATTATGACAAGGGAAGAATCTGGGTCAACTCCCTCTCCTACTCTCCTTTGTTTTCCAGAAGAAAGGATGACATTACTTCTGTCATTACTGTGAATGCTGCTTGGAATTCTACACCTGCTTTTGAGGGCTACTCTTGAGAAAAATAAGAAGTTGAATACAGGGAAAGGATCAGAAAGAAATATAAAATTGTTTTAGATCTAAAAAGCATGCCATTTATCAAATGAAGATATTAATTCTAATTTATCGAGCAGAGGTCAAGAAATTACCTAGTCAATTTTGCACGCACTGAATACACAATACATTTCAGACTTAATTCCACCAGGGAAATACAAGATCCATCTGCTGAAGATAATAGTAGATAAGTTCACTACAAAAAAAAGTGAAAATTTTTCCACCCATGTGAGTAATTAATTATCATAACCATTCACTTAGAGATGTACTGAGATGTCATGAACTCTCTAGCAAATACCAGAATATAAAACACATTTCTGAAAGCGACCCTGTGGCTTCAACAGCAACTTCTGGCTAGATTAAGAAATTACTCATTGAGCTTTGATGACCTATGCCATGAAAACCATACTAGATAATCATGGTGGTGCCTTCTAGCCTAAAAGAAAAAAAAATATACGTACACTTCATTCACTTCACTTTTGATGCCTACAAAATAAGAGTCACCTGTTGACAAGTTAATTCAAATAAAGTCTTACTTTCATCTCCAAGTAGAACAGCTGAATTCTATGTAATTTATTCTTCCTAAAATCCTTAGCAAAGGATCCTCAGACAACCTATGCAGGAGGAATGGGTGGAAGGATCAAAATATTTATTAGAGGCAAAAGTGCAAATGTTCAAATCCAGCTCCGGTCTCCCTGACCTCTTATTTTTAGGAAACTGGTAAGAACTTAATTATTATTGAAAATTCTCCCTTTCAGTCAAATGTTGCTGACTTTGGCCAGCAGTTCAAAGAGATATTGGGGAAGAGGAGGACACAGATGTGTAATTGCATGTGAAACCAGGCTAAAAATCACTGTAATCACTCTTATTCTCTTATGCTCATAGTCTCTCTGCTTCAATGGAGTTGCACTAACAATTGCGTTATGGAAGGAAGTTGTAAAAGTTTTCTCTGACTCCATATACCCCTGGATAGCTGTCCAGCTCCTTCAAAACCTTGATGAAAAGGCCTCTTCACATCCCTTAGTCTAGAGACTGTAACGTCACAGCCTGCTGCCTTATTTTAATTCACAGCTGAAAGTTTGTGATAAGAAAAAACAGGAAACAATCTTACAAATAAACAAAGACAGGTTCAGGGTGGATCCACATCCACCTAAAAACTGAGACTTTCCATTATGGAATGTACCTCGTAATAACCCATATCTGCTTTTAACAATAAAGGCATATTCATTCGATGTATTTTTACACTCTAAAGTTCAACAAAGCCTCCAATCAGATTTTTTGCTACAGTTCAGGAAAGCCAGTGTCAAGAATGATAACCTCAGTTTTCATTCCATGGCTGTTTGGAAATATCTTACTTTCTGTTAACTAAAATAAAAGTATGACAAATATACCTTAGTTGTGCACGTAATGACAACGGATAAGACCACCATACTTAAGAGCCTCTGGCCCACCATGAGCCATGTCTTTAAGGTATTTACATTTTTCAGTACCTATAACAGTTACAAAAAGGCTGTTTGTTCACTACGTGCCATCAGCTCTCGGAGACAATTATTTTTTTAATTTGAAAACTAAAAAAAAGAAAAGACTCAATTTCTTTCTTCGTTGTAGCAGCTTTAGCTGGCAGGACTCTGGAAGGAATCGAGATAGTTTGCTTTAAAAGGTAGGCAGATAGTAATTACTTGAAAACATACATTTTCAATAAATATTCCATGCCATAACTAGCTCACTGCAGGCCAGGTCCCTGCTGGCCTCACTGGAAGTTCCCAGTACAGACCAGCTGCTCCGTGGGTTTGATTTGCTCTTTGCACAGAGGACCCCCCAGCAGAGCTGGGAGCCGGCAGCGTCAGAGAAAGCCATTTCAAAGCAATATTTAGAAACTTATTAGCACAGTAGACTTTAACAGCTCCTCTTCTAACGAGCCAGAGACTGATTTGGGGGTTGAGGTAATCTGCCACTCTCTAAACACAGACTTTCACGAGTCCTGTGATCCACACAGCAAACACATGAAAACATGCCAGCTTCAGGGATGATTCCCTTCCTCTCTGCAATGAAAGACGTTGCAAAGGCTCTGAAATGCTCTGAGCATTGCCCCACATGAAATGTTTTTGGAAATAACAGCATTTCTGAGAGAGATACTCGCGTCACACCACCCACGGGCTCTAGCTGCAGCATCGGCAGCTGCGCCTGCATTACTCACCCACGGGCAGCCTGTTCCCAAGATATGCCACCAGGTGTTTACGGGAGATGAACAGGAAGCAACTGGTCTTTGCACGGCCTCACAGTTATGCTTTCCGACAAAATACCATTTCTTGAATATATTATCACAATTCAGTTTTCCAGTTGTCTAATTTTAAAGAGTTATAGCATCACGCTTTCAGGCAAGAGCTGAGGGACGAGGGGAGAAGTTATATTAATTAAAAAGAAGAACAGCAGCAGCTCTCTCCTGGTGAGGACATTGATCCAGGAAGAGGCTGCTGTGCACACAGTGAACTCTGGCTCGTGCTCCAGTCAATAAAGATTACAGGCATTGTATCACGCAGCCATCGTTGCCTGACAGAGCTGGTAGAGCAGCCGTGTTGCTAGCACTTACACTTTTATCAGGAACTGTAAGACATTTGACTTTTTTTATGAGGACCCTGCTACTGGAGTCAAGCGATTGCATAAGAGTGTCAGATCTCTTTACAGGTCATGCTGTTCTACCCATCAAAGATAAAGTAAGTAAGTCTCATTTCTTTTTTAGCTGTTGAAAAATGCTTTAAAATGCATCCAAGACCTCTGAAAGCTGAAAATCTGAAAGGCAAATATAAAAAGTTCACCCGCCTTTTTTCTTCAGTCTCATGAAATTCAAGTCTACCTCCTTTTCAGGAGAATCTGGTTTGGGGGATTTGGAACTTCAAGGCTAGCAACAGTAGCAGTGAAATGAGTGGGTGGTCCCAGCAAAGAGGTGGACCTCCACCTCAAGTAAAGCTCTCTTCTCCTCTGATTACAAACACAAATCAACAGAAGTTCAGGGAGCCAGGGAGAAATCCACTAGTCTACGTTGCAAAATGCCTGGTGTTATCTGGCTACTTAGGCTTTTGGAAATGAGATCTTCACACAGACATCCAAAGTGGAAAACAAAACAGACTCTGCCACCAATGAAACTCCCGTTAGGAGAGTGGACATGGAAATCCAATTAGCTCTTCACCTCTCAGATGAACCCTTCAGGTCACGGCTGAAACACAGTACCATATGAGGGTGGAGAAGCCTGCACAGCCAGTCCTAGGGCTGCATCTGCACTATGCATAAAACAGAGCTTCAGTTCCTGGTTCTGTACTTAGGATTTTCCATAAGGCAACGATTTCATTTTAAAATATGACTTTTACGTAACTAGTACATTTTGTGCAAAACTGGTTAACTCTACACCCTCAAAATATCATGCGCTTCCCAGCACATAAATCCCAGACCTTGACATCTAAAGAATACTTGGCAGATCCAACAAGAAACACAGCCAAGCTAGATGTCAAAGGTATTTGTTAGGTTTCCAGCCAGCCAAGAATATTAACACCTTCCCCATACTTAAAAGGAATAAGTTTTTTTGTGGCGCTGGAGACGGTGCACGAAGAAATGACAGGTTTTATATGTTCTGCAAAAAGTTTGTGTGCTTGGTTGGCTTTGAATGCCTGTGTCATGGAGAGAACCCTCCAAGATCTGCAAATATGAATTCAGAGTGCTGGCTGGACTTGGTAACCTCATCCAGTTTCTTAGGACAGAATCTTTTTCATATGTGCACATAGATGGAATTATCTGGAATCCAAAGTAGCTGAAAAGGAGAGAGATTCTCTCAGGTGACAACCTGCCATTTCTCAGCTGCTTTTCTCTTCAGAAAATTGATGAAAAACAAAAGGGAGTCTGACTTTCCAGTGCCTTGAACTCAGAGACAAATAGGAGTGGAAGGGATCTCAGAGGACTGCTTAGCTTATCTCCCAGCCCTGGGGCACACCCAGACCTGTGTTTGAGATTCTTATTTTGACAGGCCTTCAGTCACAGCCTCCACAATGCTCCTTTCCTTCTCTATGCACCTCTTCAGCTATTCTAATTCTACAAGTTTGGCCTAAAATCCAGCCCAAATGGTGGCACATCCTAAAGCAGGACGATGGGATATTCATACTGTATTGACATCTCTCAGATTTTTGTTTTTGTGACTTCATTACAGAGCAGTTTTGCACCAGCCAAGGGTCTCACCAATACCTGATGACGTCAGCGAACAAGCCTTGGGCAAGCAGGTCTATGCCGAATATCCGCCTGGCTTTTGCAGAAATCAGGACACCTTTTCACAGAAGTTCAGTAGAGACCTCTTAAAATCCAAACCAGATTTTACACAAAAATGCTCCTGTTTACTGTGGCTGCAGTGAGGGAGCGGCATACGTTGGCTGCAAGAGCTGGGAGGAGCAGAACCCTCCATGCCAGAAGATAGCAGAGGCCACGGGATCTGGCCCCAGCCCACTGGCCCGCTTCCCACTCCTCAGGGTCTCCACCCAAGACACAGTCTGAGCTGTGGACTTCCCAACTCTTTCCGAAACGCCAGCAGGCTCTGGTTTTTGTACTAAAGCCCCAGACAAGACTGTAGACTGCAAGGCATGCACCTTCTCCCATCCACACTGTCTCTTCCCTGCTCCTCCAGCCACAGTGGGGAGGAGGAGTGCCTGCAGGCACCAGACCACCTGCCTGCACCATGGGCCTCTGGCTCCTGGTTGCCCCAGGGCAGGAACTGCCTCTTCCCACCAGGGATGGCTGCTGGGGATGGAGAGGAGTTGTCCCATCCTAGCAACAGCTTGCTCCCAAGCAGGATGGGTGGGAGGGAGGGGGAAGAGAATTAGATGCAGCAGGAGGAAAGAGAGGAGAGAGGAAGAGAGGAGATCCTCCTGCCAAATGGATTTGCAGTTTTTATACACAACAGAAATCTTCCTCCCAGCATCGACCCAGGCAGAGCAGGTCAGAGATCCACACCAGGGCAGGGGTGACCCTCTTGGTACCAGATCACAGCAATGAGGAGCTCAAATGACCCTCTTGGTACCAGATCACAGCAATAAGGAGCTCAATCTATAAGGTGGTTTAGTTTAGCATTGACAGGACATTATAGGCCAGATTCTGTTCTTATTTTCCACATCTTTAACTGCACCATGACAGCCAACAGCAGAACCGTGCCACCCAGACACAGAAGGCCTCGCAGCTACCTCAAGAGGTGCTGATCCCTCAGCAGTTGGCACTGTAAATGGTACCAGCTCAGCTGGCAATTGCAGACCCTGCCTGCAACCTCTATGGCTGCCCCCCAGCCAGTGCATTAGTCCCACATTTGCCTGCACAAAAAGATCCCTGTAGAAGCACTGTACAGTGTGCTGAAAGACTTGCAGATACCTGCTAGGACACCACCGCTCAGAGCCCACAGACCAGCCACTCTCTTCTGCAGTAGATTTTCCAGTGGTTTCCCAAATTATTTTTAGATTATTTCATTGATTTAGGCACATTTCAAAGCTCCAATATAATGCTCACGCTTGGAAGAAAAATGAGATTTCCTTCTCTTCCACCAGCCTTTCCTATTCTGCTCCTGTTCCTCTGTCACATCATTTCTGCCCTTGTCCGGGGCTGCAGGAGAACTTCCTTGCCACAAGGGACAAGCATATGCCTGAAGGTCACGATCAGCTTCCTCTTAGCAGCCAACCCACACAGGGAAAGCTGGAAACGGGACCGAGCAGGCACAGAGCCAAAAGCATCTTCCAGCATAATCCGGGTCCCTGTTGACCTTGGAACTCCAGGAGAGATTTAGGCCCTACCCAAATGACCCCTCCTCTGGCTTTTCCTGAGAGGCTGACACTGCCAAGGCCATGCCTGTGCAGCAGACAGAGGCCAATACAACCCATTCAGCTGCCACCAACTCAGCAAAACCTTTCCTGCTCCTTTCTGCAGCTCCGCGTGCACATGCAAACACGACTCTGAAAGGAACAGCCTATTAAAGTTGTGGTCAAGCACACCACGTGCAGAAATGCCAGAATTTAAGGATCAGAGACTTCACATCTAGGAATAATTGCATGAATACCCCTCTTACATAGGCCACGATGTCCCCCATAATCACTTCCTGCCCCAGCAATAAATTCTGGGTAAACTGGATTACATCTTGGTTAGGTTTGTCTTCCTAGGAAACTTAGAGGTTCCAAGGGGAAGAGAATTCATTAGTCATTCGTTATGTACCCTATTACATTGTTGCAGTAATTACTTACCCTCCTTGTTGAAAACAAACAAACAAAAAAAAACCCTCAGAACAAAGAAAAAATACCAAACCACTCCTCTGACTTTAATTTAACTTTTCAGCATCCTCTCCCACCTCCGCAGATGAAGAGCTGCTTGCGCAATTTTAGTTCAGCCTTCTTTGTATTATGAACTATTACACACCATTTTTTCCATTGGGCCCCAGCCTTCCTTCTGTCTCCAGGAAAAGCGGTCCCCAATAGCAACGAGTAGATACTTTGTTTTCTCCTCATTTTTCTTCGTGTTACTTGATGCCTGCCTTTCTGCTCTTAACACTACATTTTTCATTTCTATGCTTTTTTTTTATTATTATTATTTTCCTGATGCTCACAACTCAGACACCCCGCTGCTTCCTGGCCCTCACAGTCAATCCCCAATTTTTGGTTTCCAACCTGTTTACCTCAGACTCAGGCTCCATGAAACCTCTCAGTTTCGTTCATGCCGCTCTACTAAATTCCACTCTGCCAGCCCTCACCCTTGCCCCGATATATCCCTAAAAGGTCTGTTTCTCCCTCCTCTAATAGAGTCAGACTGCCTTGCCCTTATAACCGCCTTTCCTGGCTACTTGCTGCCCTTCATGAGCATCAGATACCCGAGAGCAGCCTGTGCAGCAGCAGCGGGTTACAAAATGTGGGTGCAGCTTCAGTTTGGCTCCCAGGCTGCCTGTCATCGCTGGATCAGGCCATTCCCCGCTCGGTGCTCAAGCCGTCTTGCAGTTTTCCCTCGGTGAGTCATCCAAGCTTGTTTCATCGCACACATGTCCAAACCTTGAACTGTATCCAGGACAACACATATCCAAGTACCTCCTCAGCATCAGTGAATCAGTGGCAGTTGTGAGTACTCACAGGCACAACGCTCAGTGGTTTCCCAGGAAAAGCTTTCCGTAGCAGCAACTGCAGCACTGGAAGGCTGCTATGCATCGCCTTCTGGCCCAGCCTCGAGCAGGAGAGGGAGTTACCCACCACTGTGGGCTTCACAGGTACTTCCACAGGCACAGCAGCACCGAGATTCAGGAGCACACGGTTCTGTGGGGACAGCATTTTAACGGTTTTTAGATGCTCCTTCCCTTGTTTCTCCTCAACCTAATTCCTCTCCTGCATTTCTCTGTCCCAGTCCCAGATTCTTTCCTCTGCTCACCTTTGGCTCCAGATTTTACCCTTCCTGGAAAACCAGTGCTGGACCTAAATCCCAGTTCTGCACCCATCTGTGCCACATCTCAGTCCCTTACCTACTTCTCTGATTAGGTCTCCTTCCCTCTTTATTTCCATCTCCCAACTAAGATCAGTCTGCTTTCTCTCTTTACTTCCTGCAGCCACTGCAACAGCCGGGGAATCAGTGAGGGGACAGGAAACAGTGTTTCCCTGCACGTTATAACTCACCGCTTTTGCCCATCAGTAGGGGGAAGAATTGCCATGATGGTCTGCTCAGAGGTGGGCCTGTGCCAGAACATGTTCAGTGCCAACAGACTCTTCCTTGACTTCAGCTGACAAACCCTACTCCTTGGAAGACAGTGTTACAGGTTTTCTGAGGTTTTATGACTAAATTCAGAGTATTTTCACAGAAGTGGCAAACCACACATCTGTGGTAACTGCCCTCCTAAACAGCAAGTCAATAAAGTTTAACAAATCTATAAAAAAATATTATAACATGTGACACGCTTTGTTGTGAGAAAGAGCTGAAGTGCTTTAGTTGAAAGCTAAAAAACCACAGCAAATCCAAGTTCAACTCGAGCCTGACACACAGGGCAAGATACTTTAGCATGAAGTTCAAGTTTGACATTTACAAGCTACTGAAAAAGGGGAATTGGAAGTCTCGGACAATGAATCTTTGTCATTATTGGCACAGCCACCTAAACTTTCTATAATATGTTTTCTTAGCAACTGAAGCTTTTGGGGAAATATCAATGTCTTAAGATAGCCTCTGCATGTGGCTTTTCTTTTGGGGCTTTTTGAGATGTTTCACCAGTTACAATTTTGGTGAAAAACCAAAACCTGTTCCCACCTTGCTGATCTCTGCTGTGCTGCAGCCATCCACACTCAGGCATCACCTCAAAAAAATTACAGGCAATTAATTCCACCGGATGCTCTCCTCTCTTGCAGCTCTGTTTAGGAAATGCTCAGCCATGTCAAGTTCTTTCTGATATTTTTCCACTGTTCAAAGCCAGGCCCTGTGGCTCTCACATCAAACTGCTCTTTTGCCCACCTCCAGTGATGCTAGAAAGGATTTTCCTTAACCAAAACCAAATGTCCTGCCTTCCCTCCTCTGAAAAGAACCAATGTAAATTGATTGCTAAGCCTAAAAGTCTGTCACTGACATTTCCTAGGACGAGAACATTTATTTATCTTCTCCTGAGATACACAGCTCAGCTGTGCAAACAATGAACACTTCTGAACAAGCTAATAAACCTGCAATTAATATCCAAGAATTGTCTAATGGAGAAGACTGAGTTATTCTTACAGTCATGAGAGAAAGAAATAAGCTTAAATGATATTTAACCCATGAGCAGCCAGCTGAGCAAAAAACCTATGGCTATTCTAAGAAACAGCAAACTTGGTGGAAAAATGGCCTAGCAATGCAAAACAGGCCTTTTGTTCAAAATTTGAAGGTGGAACAATGCGTGGGCTTAAGCAATGTGAATGTGCTCTGTGGATCTGGATCTATCTGTGACTCTTTCTGGCCCCATATGTTGCTGTCCTGCAATCCAAGGCTCCGAGATCCTACGCCCTCCACTTAGGTTCAGGCACAATAAATCACGCAGTCACAGTCATGCACCAAACGCTGAGGAAATGGTTAACAGATCTCCACACCCTGTTCTCTCCATCCCTTTCCTGACTGCTTGAAGCCTCCCAAATCCCTCTTAGTCCCTCCAAAGTAATTGCAATAAGATGTCCCGTCATCACACAGATATACTCCATTTGCATGTTATGCTTCTGCAGCGCTTCTGCACTGCTCCAGAGGGAGTACCACAGCAGCACACAGTTGCTTGCAGGCTCTGCAGCATTTTTCAGTGATGAAGTGACCCCTTACTCATCAGAACTAGTAACACTAGTCTATAGGCTTTGAAGTTCACAGATGTTGGTATGAAACGCAGCTCCTTTGAGACTGGTAACGGCCTAGCCAAATGTTGAAAATTAATTAGCCTAAAATTAGCACTAAGCCCTAGTAATCAACTTATCATCTCAAGTTCCTAAAGTTTTGCCAATATTAACATTCCCACTCCTTGCATGGGAATCTCTGTTCATTACTAATGAAGACTGATATTCAGCACAGACCTGTCATTTCAGCACTCAGACTACTCACACTACAATCAAGACAGATGTTCCTTTTGTGTGGCACCAGAGGCTGCACCACTGAGACCACCGCACACACACACATTTTACTACATTCGCTTTAAGTATGTGGAGATTGGAGAACAGGGCAAAGCAGCAAGACCGTCAGTGCTTAGCGCCTCTGAAGCTTCACAGTTCTGAAGATAAGGTTTTCAAGGGTCCCACGTAATTCACAGTGCCGTGATTTTTAATTGCCACAGAAAGAGCTGAGCACACAGATATATGCCTTCAGATCTGTCACTTTGTTCCTAGTGCCCAGATATCATCAACACTGCCATAAAAGAGCTGTGAACTGGAAGAGCAATGCCGATGTTGAAATGTAAATGAGCATACAATCATCTCACTTGGCTCCAGGATCTATTACTTACCCCTACTGACTTTTGAACTAGTGGGGGGCTTAACAAAGCAGGGTATAAGCACTCAAATATTATGGATGTGTTTACCCTGCAGAGGTATCTGGATGGCCTGGCAACTTGTGTTGTAGGAAGGACACGGGGTAATTTACAACTACAAAGTCAAGTATGTGTTGTTCCTCTAAACTCTGCTTATTGGCCTCAGACCCTTATCTCCTTGACACTCAAGACCGGTGCCTTACAGATGCTGAATTGCCTTGAACTCAGCTGATGTTGTGGGAAAACTCAAGAATTGGAACAAGAGGCTTCTTGCAATGAAAAACTCTCCTTGGGCAAGCAGAGATGCTCTCACCCATGCCCTGGAAAATAATTCATGCTAAACTGGACCAACCTCTGCACAAGTCTGAACAGCTTCAGCTCCCACTGAAGTCCATGTGAGTCACTCCCACTTATTTCAGGTTTGAGTTTGTCTCAGTGCCTTTGCTATAACGCTCCCAGGCACGTGCTGGCCTTTTCTGCACATTTCAATCTCTCTGCTTGCCTTGGTTAGTTTCAATTCTGCTGAAAGTTTCTGATTCACCACTGCCTGTAGCAGCTCATGTTCCCACAACTTTCACTTCCCTGTCCTGCCTCCCTGCTGCACTGTGCCACAAGCATCTTGTGGTCCTTCTGTCTGGCTAAGATGGTGACATACCTCTTGTGGACACAACCTCACCCCAATCCAGCATCACTTAATGCTAATGGAAAGATTCTCAATGGCTTTGACAGTCATTTTCTTTAAGGCCTAAGCAAGCTACCACCCCATTTCACTGACGTAAGTCTGTATCACAGTTTTCACCCTTTGTTGAATTCAAACCAGAAGTGTACTCTGACCGATGGTTCATTCCCAGCCATATTCATCTTTGCTTTGATTGATAAGGTTTCACATCATTCTAATCCATATGAAGCTGCTCAAGAGATGGATCCATTCCATGTAGGCTTTTCTTTTAATTTACCCAGGTGCCCTTTGATCTTGTGAATCTCTGTATTTAATTACATGAGTTGAACGAGCTTGATATCATATCTCCTGCTGCACTTTGCTCAGGTTTTTCTTTTCTTTTCGGTTTGAGGAAGGAGAGTGCAATTCTTGGAAGCACAGCTCTTTAATTTTAATATGCTACAAGTGCAAGAGTAAGCTCACCTTCAATTGCTTCTCATTGTTGATGCATGAATAAACAACTGGCAGGGAAAGGAGAACACCACAAAAAGGTGCTTCTAGACGAACAGATTTGCCAGCCGTAAAGGGCTCAAGCGATTTCCTGGGGCACAAAGGCCTTGGTGATATTGCTCTGCCACTTGCAATCAGCATAAACAGAGTACTTTACAATTCTCCTTGACCGCTGAAAAATGATACAAAAAATAAAACCAAGACAGAATTATTAGAAACAAAGAAGAGTCTACACTGCACCCCAAACTGGCAGTCCAGAGCATGGAGGGAGAATTGTAGTTTTGCAGTGAGCAAAACAAGTAAAGAAGTGTGGTACAACAGAGAACAAAGCTGGGAAATATTCCTCTTATTGCATTTCTGGCTGGCTGGCTTGACTGAGAGTTTGACCTCTTATATTTGTACCCAGAACATTCTGGCATGCACTGACAGTAATGTGATCACAGCACACTTAAATTATCACACAGGCAGGTAAGGAACTTATTTGCCTTCAGTGAAATGGAATTCCTCCTTGGGACACCTAGGCCAGCTTTATGCAAGCTCTGTACCACCAGAACATTAAGATCAGCTGACTTGAGGCCAAATAAGTTGGATTCCTAGCTGTAGAAGCACCTCATTTCAATACAGCAGCTGTACTGAGGAGTTCACCTTTGGGTAGGATCTTTAGAACCCAATCCTCAGTAGGCAGTGCCAGGCACCCACAGCTGGGCTAGAACAAGCTATCCAGATACTAGTTACTGTTATAAAAGCAACAGTACAGCTCTCCAGCTTGAGTACCCTGCTCCTTTGCTTATTAGCTGAGCTAGTACCACTTTCAGATTATTTATTTTTAATCCCTGCCTGCAGGGAACTGAGCCTTTAAGAGGCTCTGGAATGGGCCAGCTGGAACAGACTGTTGCATTATGTATGCAGCAGCTCATACTTGACAATATCTATCGGCTGGGATTCAGGCATCGGGAAGACCACCTTTACCTGTACCCGAGTCTTTGAGCCACCACTAAACACCACACGTGTGTCATCCTAACTCACAGCAGCAATTTGCATGGTTTTCTAATACATAAAACCCAAATCTGTATCTAAAATTAAATTTCTACATTAGCTATGCATGGTATAGCTCATTAAAAATGGATAGTCCTTTCAAGCTCTGACACATAAGTAGGGAAATATATTGCTCAATACGCACAAAGTACTGAAATAAAATATCCATTATCTGCATGCCCTTGTTTCAGCAGAGTACTATGGAACATAGTGGTGATTAAAACAGCAAGATTTCGCTGTTCTGTCACAGACCGTCCCTGTTGTTGGGTTATGCTTATAAAGCTATTAGGAAGGCGGAGGAAGCGAGGTCAGTGAAGTGGCTGACCATCCTGTGGCACACAGACTCTCACGCCACGGGAATGGGCTTTGTGCAGTGAAACAATCTAACTTTGACTGTTTCTCCTTTGAAGGTCATTCTGAGCAGGAGTGCAGGAGCACTGGAAAGCAGCCAGCTCCAGAGTTCCCACAGCAAGCACAAAACAGTCATAGGTACCAAAGAGAGTTTTACTGTGGACTCCCTGGAATAATGAACTCACAAACTTGTTTCTCCACAGGCAACAAGCAGTACTGCAAGGACACAACCCTAAAGGCAGAGGGCTTCTCACACCAAGAATTCTGTCCATACCCAAACATTTATTGAAAGGTCAGCTTTATTAATGAGGCCCCACTAGCCAAATCTGACCCTTACATGTTTCCTTTTTGACGAAGCAAGGGGGCTGCTGCTCTTTTTCTGAATCCATTGTCTCACACAGAGAAAACAATGCATTGCTTTGTTGGTACATGCTGCTTCTAGTCCTCATCTTTGCTACAGGTTACATGTGTGAGGAAAGATCATACCCAAACATTTCGGCAAACTACCCCTATCAGTGTGAAGGTTTGTAAAAACGGTAATAAAACAAGGCACACATGACGTGA
This sequence comes from Anarhynchus alexandrinus, assembly GCA_008711295.1. NCBI lineage: Eukaryota > Metazoa > Chordata > Aves > Charadriiformes > Charadriidae > Anarhynchus > Anarhynchus alexandrinus. The sequence continues at coordinate 856,983 of VUYV01000016.1, read as the reverse complement.
ATTGGAAGTCCCAATGATAGAGACTGCAAAATATAATACTCATTTATCTGTTGTGGATCCACACTTTTTTTTTTAGATCAGACAGACTGCATACAAACGTGTTTCTTAACATCTGTGAATAGTGCACGAACCAGCATTATTGGAAGAAAAACAAAAAAGACGATGACTTAAGTGCTGTAATAGGATTAAACTGTTTTTCAAGCTCAATTAGCTGACTCACTATTTTAACTTGCTACCAAGAAAGCATCAAAGCAACTCATGGGATATACGGCAAATACCTACTCTACTCAAAGGATGAATTCTGCAGCATGTAAAGGTGCAGGCATGTGTACATGAGGTGTGCACAAAACAAGCAAATTTGCCTTCTCCAAAAGATTTGTTTCATACCAATGATTCAGTCACAGAAAAGACATGATTTACCAAATACAGTTCTTACAGTAATCCTGCAGCCTGAGTCTCCTCTTCAGAGTAACTCGCTAGACAATAGATCTGTGTGAACAAACATAGGAATCATTATTAGACCTTTATTAAATCCTCCGTATACATGCCCAACTGTCCATCCTCACTGAATTCTTTACAAAAATCTCTTAAGCTGTAATTGCTATACTCTAGCCTCATCCACGTCATCCTTGGTGCTGCAGACTCATTGACCAATTAGTGACATAAGCTCCTGTAACCTAGGAGATCAGGAGGCAGTATTTTAGATGAGTGTTAGAATATTCAGAGACATTTCCTGAGATTTGGATTTTGGCTCTGTTTAACATTTTACCACATCAGCAGATTCACAGTACAGCTAATTAAAGCTAGGCAGTTAGGCATGGCTGGCACAGTTGATCTAGTAATATTGCCACCATTATCACCATGTCATGGCACCTTAAATTCCAAGATTCCTGCAAAGCAGGAAAGCATCGTCCTGATAGACTAAGTGCTGATGCTCATAAAAATTGACTGGCTCATAGTCACTATGTGGATGTAGGAGCTCAGAGCTAGGAATCAAACACAGATCATCCGAGTTCTAGCTGAATGATTAAAGCCAGTTGCCCATCATTCTGTTCTTGCAAATTCCTTCTGCTATTTCTGTTAGGGAGAACAAAAGCTTCCAAAACCATTTTTTTTCCAATGGTCTGAGAAATCGTTCAGCCTAGAGATACAGGTCATGATGATATTGTCAGTGTATCTTGCCTTTGCAACGTTAATATGTAAGGTTAATATAAATCATGTAAAGACAGGGTGTATTGACCCATTTCAGTGACAGGAATAACAATTGCTAGATGAAAGTGGTTTATAGCTCTGTAAAGCATCACAAATATGCAAAAAGCATTATAAAATCTTTCACCATTAATTATTTAAACAAAATTCTTTTTCTGTAATTTTGTATGGCTGGAACTATTTTGATGCTTAGGCTAAAATATGAACAAGTCTACAAGTTCACAGTAAACCAGTCAGGAAGTATTTTGGTTTGGGGTTTTTTGTTTGTTTTAATTGAACAAAGCTTATACCCCCACTACATTACTGTAAACCACCCTTGTCAGCATGCACTGTACCAACATGTAGCAATGTCACAGGAAGGGGGCCTTAATTTTTGTTGATTAGATTTCATTCCATGTGGTAGAAATCATCACAGTAGTGCAAGAAACCCAGACAATGAATGAACATCTGAAGGTAATTTAGCTGTCTATGTGATAAGACTCCTGAACATGATGCAAAACAATGTCAAGCAAAGCCATTCCACTAGCAGCAGTTCTGTCACATCAGCCAAATGCTTAGACTGGGCTAAGCCATACCTCTCAAGCCAAACGTCTCCAGTTCAAATCAATATTCATTGTTTATCATGGAGAGCAGCTTTGATTCTGAGAGACATTTTCTGGGCGTTTGTCTGCATTATGATCACTTTGCAGAGGGCTGAAGGGAGCTCGCTGGAGGTTTGGCAGATTCCAAAATGAAGGGAAGGTAATGAGACACTTTTCTTATCAAGCACGTATTCAGATACTCAGCAGGGCATGAATGCTGTTTGAACTGCCTACCTTCTACCTTGTTGTCTTATTAATGTTTTAATTGAATTAGTGTTTTAATTGACATTTTCAGTGAATAAATGTTTTATTGTTTTCTCTGTATTATTCCCTGCACAAGAATAAGCACAGAGCAGCAGAGACCAGTGTGTATGTTGCACACACTACCTTCAGAGACATTCCACTGTCTAGAGCTGTTTCCAGGCAGTCTAGTCAAGGGAAGAAGGAACAGTGAAAGATTAAAGAGAACATGAATGAGAAGGTCAGTGCCAAGCCTGTGTGCAATACTCGCCTTCCCCAAGCACCAGGCAGCTTCTTAACTGCTTCTTGGCATCTGTAAACTGCACGTTCATTAAGTCATTAAAAATTAAACAAATAAAGATTAGTATTTTTTAATGATCCCGTTGCTCTCACATCTCCGCTCAAGTACTGGCAAACAGGCTTCACGTTGCAGGACAAGTGGAGGGGGATTGGAGGCAGAGGGAAGACTACAGGCACAATTGCACTGAGCTGTGCTAGGAAGGGCTTCTAGACCACCTGTAGAGCTCCCAGCAAACCTCTCTCTTTAGGTGCTGTTAAATTCAAATAAAATCCTGGTCAGGACTGTGATCAGGACACCAGCACTTGGTCAACGGGATGATTTCCTAGAGTAAACTTTACACATTTTGGCCCTATTATGTTCATTAACCGTTACGTTTGGTGTTTGCTTCACATCAGATATTCCCCACTTTCACCCCTGGTTAGAACCGCAGTGTTTCACAGACACTCTGTGGTTGCACAAACCACTTCCCCTCCCATGTGCAGTGACAGCAGTTGTATTCATAGAAGAGTTCTAGTAGGAACTTCCATGGGGCACAGCTTAATCCCCATTGATCTGTGCCAAAGAAATGCAACGGCAGGGCTGTGTCCTTTTTCAAAGATTGCAGTTTTGTCCTGCTCCCATTACTTACTACAAATGGGAAATGCGTATTAAACTGAGGCTCCATTCCTTTTGTTAGGCTGGAACCACTGACTTTGCAATTTCATTAACTTGCGACTAGATGAAAGCCACAGTCCTCTTAGACAATTAGAATATAAAGTGCCATTACAGGGCCGGATCCAACTACTGTTAAAGCCTATGGCACCATTTCCATTGACTTCAACCCCACCCTATAACTAAAGATCAACTGGAAAAGACTTAATAGTACCTTACAAGTTGTTTTGATTCTAAAGTGTATTCTGTTCCTACTGGTAGCTGCCGCTTTATTAAACATGCTGACCATCCACTGCCACAATGCACAGAGATAATGCCACATGTCACAGAAATACGAGGGTATTACTGCTTAAGCTGGGCACGTAAAATGACAGCACGACGTAATGCTTGAATACTGCCATCTCAGGCTGCTTCACCGCTCTTCACAAGTAGCCACACATAGAAGAGAGGTGAAGCTCTACCCTTAGATGCAAGTAGCAGCCAGTCCGCCTTGTAAAGATAGCCTCAGTGCTGCAGTTTTGTGAATCAAAGCCTAGGGCAGGATATCATTCCCAACTGGCCTTATGACTGGCCAGTCATATGACTGGCTGTAGAGTCTGGTAATAAGCCATAATGTCATGTATTTCAGCTATTTTGGCATTCACATTGCGGAAGGATAGAATTGATGAACTTGCCACTGGACTAGAAGCAGACACATCCTCACGAAGCACCAGTCAGCTGAGTGCAACGTAACGTTTCAGGCTGATCAGTAACAGACTAATCTATTGCAATTACAACTGTTGATTAGTTGTAAGAGGTTTTGGAAATTCACTAGCCCAATCATATAGATCAAATGGCACAAGTTCTGTTAAATCAGTGCTATAGAGACAATAATAGGGCTAATTATTCACTGTCTTCATTCCACAATGCAAATGCAGGAGTCTTGAATAATGCCACCTTCATCTTATCTAGAATGAGGTTTCCTGCACAACTGTGGCATCTTCAACCATGTTTATTTTCAAGATTGTCTGACTTAACGGAGCTCTGTCCATCCAGGTGTGCAAACAGATTGGGAACTCACATCACAAAGTGACAGACCAATGACCCAGACACACTGAGTAGCATAGCTTCTAAAGGAATTCCTCATGACTGAGCTCCTAACAACATCCACGCATATCTAACTACCTAATTCCTACCCACCATCCTGAACCGTATCTCTAGGAATAGAAAAAAAAAAAAAATCCATCTTCCCAAACCTCCTCTTATAGCTGTATATTCAAAAGTACTGTGGAGAAAAGCATTGACACCTCATTGACAAGAGCTTCTCACTACCTGGGAAAGAAGAGTGTGTTCAGAGCAAACAACACAGCCAGGAACTGCAAGAAGCCTCAGCCATAACTTTGCCATTTTATGCTGGACTATACCAATTGTAGGCTGAGTTCACTGCAAGACTGTGCCGCTTTCCATCACCTAAACCAGGACAGAGGGCTTCCTAGTGCCGGTAGTCTGGTGCAAGAACGCTTCTATAGCAGGATTACGGAGGCTGCTAGTGCACCCCTTACAGCGAAAAATTCTCTCCGAGGCTGAAAGACAAGGCACTACACATTGTGTACAGTTACTCTGCTAACAGGATCCATGTCACCAGCAAAAGACAGCACAATCTGTCTAGTTTGTAAAGGTTGAGCATTTCAGACCACAGCTGGACCAACTGGATTTTAGGCTTCTCTCTGCACTAAATTTCACTGCAGAAGATGGTCAGGAAGAGAGGAGGGTGGAAGCAACAAGTGCAGCCACCAGTTCTCCTTTATGCCATTATTTTTTTAACATTGCTCAACACTTATGCCTGATTTAGACAGCTACAATTCTCCAGACCTAAGCAGTTACACAAACATTCAGACACAGAGGTAACATTAAAGACCTGGCAAATGAAAGACTAGACACTGCAGAGGGATGAAAGCTGAATGCCAGGCCAACACTTGCTCACTTCTTCCTTCATTTTGTCTCATGAAAGCAGCACAAGACAAGCCCAGACTTCACCACCACCCCAGGGAGAACAGCAGTGGGGACACTGTCTAACCTCTCCCATGAATGAATTCTCTCACCCCAAGGTCGAAGCCTTCTTTTTTGATAGAGGGGGATAACCTGCATCTCCTCACCACGGGTGATTGCAGGTTGGGTTGGTGACCTGTGAGAACATAACTGCTTTTATCCGCTCATTGTAGCCTTGAAAGATTTTTTTAGCTCACAGATCAATGACCCAGACACACTGGGTAGCATAGCTTCTAAAGAAATTCCTCATGACTGAGCTCCTAACAATACATTCAAATGTCACAAAAAGTCAGTAAACACTCTGAAGACTTAAGTGCACGTTCTGGACAGCAATACCGGGAACTTCTGGTTTTAGTATCCGCTATAAAAAGTCCTAAAATGTCAGCACATTTCAAAGATTTTACCATATTTTTTTAGTCTCCAGCTCACAAAAAAATCTCTGACTGAAAACAAAAAAAAAAAAAAAAAAGAGAGAGAGAGATAAAACAAGACCCATCTCTTCCACATTGCATTTATTTCCTAATAATAGCCGACACGCATGCCAAAATCTGTGGGAGAAGGCTTAGGAGCCTTCTGCTAAAGCTCTCTTACAAAATTTCTCCCTTGCAGCTTTCTTCTGTATTGAAATTTGCCATCTAGGAACCACCCATGAAGACTGCTTCTGAGGCTTGAGGAAGAGAACAGCTCACTGGGGATGAGCAAGGAGCAAATACCTTGGTTTATGGCCAACTTTTATGCAGCCTTCTGTCAAACCCAGCAACATGAACGCCTTAGAGCAGTAGACTCTGTTCTACCACACAGCACTTGTCATAGTAGAGCCCCATATGATGACTAGAGGTTCTGGGCACCACAGAATACAGGGGGTTTAGCCTAAGTTGTGTATATCTGAAGAGACAAATGAAACAAGACAGGATGAGGAAGATTCATCTCAGATTTTTTTCCTTCTATGACAGGAAGATTTTGTGCGTTATGTTGTTTGTTGATGTCACAGATAGAGAAAGCTATCTTCAGAATACAGAAATCTATTTTGTAAACAAGTTCGGATTAAATGGAACTGTGATTTCTCCATATGTACAATAACTAATGAAAAGCTTTCACTAACGCTCCATGAAAATAGAAAGTGTCATCAATGAAACAACAAATCTGTTAAAGGAACAAGCTTAGAAAGCAGAGAAGATAAATATACTTGGATAATAGATCTTCCAGAGTGCACAGCAGAGGGACACAATCAAGCAGACAGTACAGTTACTACAAATTCACCACAGAACCTAAGAACAAGTGAAATATCTTCAAAAACTAGGTCTGATATAGAAGAGAAGTCATCAAAAAGATTAAAGTACGGGTATACTGGTGTGGTACAGGGCAGTATAAGCATTGGACTGTGCATTCATAGTCTGATTAACATGAATTCAATTACTGGGTATGAATTAAACTACACAACATGTAGGGAACATGAACCAGAGCCTGAAAACATTTAACTCATGTAAGCCATGAGTAGAAACCAGTAACACTAGTAAGGATTTAGGCATTCTGACCATTTCTATTAGAATATGAGCAGTAATAACAGTGATTATCCTTTTTAAAAATATTCTCATCGTAATGAAAGACGCTTAACTCTGAGCTTGTCCACAGTACCTGCTGATTCTTTAGATCATTTTTAAATTCAAGAACGTGAGTTCCCTCAGACTTCTCCTTTGATGACATAGGTTAATAGACCAACTGCTTTTTCAAGTGACGTCGACTTTTCTTTGACTTCAATGAGCGTCATTATACTGCCTTAGTACAATATACATGCGTAATGGTTGTCCTGTGGCAATAAATTTTCTGATTTAATTTGTCATGTACATGGCTTCTTATCCTGTAATAGACGTTCCTTCATTATTTAAAATAATAATACCTGTGCTTCTAATGGTATTTGCTCTACTTCAAGAATACAGAGTTAATTTATTAAGGAAGGTGAGCTGGCATGGACAGAGGCTCCAAGAAACTCCAGATGGGAGAGAAAAATATTCATATAGTATTATTTTGGAAAACACAGTTGACGTGCACTCCATGCTACTTGCACAGGACTACAAATAAGACAGTCCAGGATGAAGGTTCATGTGCTTCTGAAGTGACAGAATTAAAGCTGGTTAGCGAAGATGCTCTGAGCGTTCATGAGACTGAAAAGGCTTTAGATGCAATGGCAATATCCTCTCTATCCTGTTAACTTGGTCTTCCATTGAGTTTAATTTTGGCATTTTGCTCTTTTAAGGCATCTTGTCTAAAATTGTTCTTTGCAAAACTTAACAGTGAATTAACACAGTTTGGGGATCTATGTGCATGTTATATAAATATCCGATTAAATATAACACTGGGCTTCTGCTAGTTCATGTGAGAAAATCCATCCAGAGAAAGTATTCAAGACTTCCAGGGATGCAGAGCTGTTTTCCCCTTCTTTAGATATTAAGTTGTTTAACTAAGTGGCTGGAATATATTAACTGCATTCTCTATGACTGCAGGAAGAACTGAATTTACAGAGATTATCTGATCACTTTACTGAGGTATTCATATTTTACTGCACTGACCTCTGAGGTCTGACACTATAGGTTTATTTAGAATGTACTAAATGTCCCCAAACCTTCTAATTCATTCCAGGATTGGCTCCTTATGCCTAATATCTGGTGTTTGCACAAAGTGCTTTAGTTCTTACTGCTTTTACGCTCTCTTCTATTTTCACTCCCCACACTTTGTCAAGTTACTTTAAAAACTTACAACTCATTATGAGAAATGAAAAGTTGTAATGCACAGCATCAAGAAAACCCTCACTACATTACAATAGATACAGATCTGATAATTTTGGTAAGACCTATATCCACAAATGCCAATTTATTATTAATATGGCAATGATGGTAGAAACTGAAGAGGTGCAGCTAGTAAACTAGTGCAGTGTTCATTGATACCAATGGAAGCTGAGCTTGTACAACAGAAGGCTAAATTAGAGCAGTTTCATACTTTTTTTGTTAAGTGAAGAAAAATGAAGAATTATCACAGCATATTGTATAGGGGTGTGTTTTCATTTTGGTTATAACACAGGATCTAAAACACTAAGTAAGCACTACCTCAGATAATTTTCCCCGAGATGTTGAAGGAATATTTTCCCATTTTGCTACCAGTCTTTAAGAGAAAAAACCTCATAAAACATTTAAGTCTAGTAGGATTATATATATTAGGGACAATTATGTCTTTCTTGAAGTATGAAGTTGACGGTTGATTTTTCATTACTCTCACCGCAGTGAAGTGCATACATGAACTCCTCCAGCACGTAAGAGGGGCCAGTCTGAGTACTGCAGGTAATAACTTGCTCTTGCCTGTTTTATGAAAGCTGCAAGTTAAATTTTTGAGTTAAAATGTTGAGTTTCTCTGACACAAGAACACAGGGGAAAATCTGTTGGGAATACCAGTGAAGAGTACAGTGAAAATACTGGAGAAATATTCTTAATAAAACTTGTCCTTCAGTCTCTTGAAGAATTGTTTTCTTTTAGTATGGAGGGAAAAACCTAGAGTAAATTAGCTGTTTTCTTGTTTAATGTGCTCTAATATGAAAAAAACATTATAGACTTAAATCTTATGCAAAAACATTCTCTTCTCCCTCAAAAGGGCTTGCTCCAAGGGTTTGTCTTCATTAGCTGTAGAGAGCAGTGACATACTATTTTTGCATTCCTGTGGACTGCAGCAAATTGTCCCTCTTGGCTGTCATTGTTTCCTACGGAAGCAACAATGGCTTCCATTTATCACAAGCTGACACCACATGGCATGCAAAATTACATTTCACACTGCAGCATCCAAAGAGATGGTATAAATAAAAGCCATTTATGTAAAACACCTAGCAACCAGCAAAAAAATAAAAGGAAAAGTATAACTGGTTTGAAAAATGAAGAACCTTCTCACGAACCACAGTGACTTCTAGTTCTAACCAGCAGCTCCGAAAGCATTAACTAACTTAAAAATCATCTTACAGAACGTATAGAAAGAATCAAGAGACTGATGCTCCAGAGAAGGCAGTGAAATTTCCCCATTAAAAACAAGTCCTGATAAACATACAGTTTTCTAGAGACATCAAAGCATGGTGCAGCTGTTAGTACGTCAAAGAAGTATTGTGTTCCCTCCAACAATTCACTGGTGTCAGCTTGTGTTTGGTGTTATTGATATTAGAATAAGCAAATGCACCAGCCTAACAGTGACTCTAGGCTCTTTTTGTTTCAGTTGCTGATGGTGGTATCAGCGTCTGCATGTTTTTATGTACAGTAGGTAACGCCCCCACTCATCTATGGAAGGACACTTCATCATAGGATGTAAAGGGCTCCTTCCCAGCAGGGCAGCCAACATCCACTTCAGTTGTCTGAGAAATGCCTGAACTTTTGCGTCCTCTCAGAAGAATTCTGGGGTATGCCTTGGCTATTTCTCTGACGTCTGGTTTTGATAAGTGATTTTCAGAGCCTACTGTCTCCTAGGAATTCTGCAGGAAGAGACTCGGTGAGGTCATTCGGCTTTTCACTGAGTTTCCTTTCTCTGTTTTTGGCCGTTCTAGTGAACATGACCCTCTAGCACTCAGGAATATTTCTGCTCCCTTAGGAACTATCGACCACTTGCTGGTTTTATCTCTCTGCACACAAGAGGTCCATGTCGCTGGAAGGGGAAACAAGGTTGACATTAACCAGGGGAACATAAGCGGCTCGTAGATGCAGCTGTGAGCTGAGTTCATTTATTAGCTCAAGTGCTGGCAAAGCTTACGCTTGTTTCTCAGCCTCTCTACTGGCCATTGGCCTAGGTCCGAATAGCTGAAGGCAACGGAATAATAGCTGGTTTGTCAGCCTATTTTATTCATGAAATGGGGCACGGCAGGAATACTTGGAAAGAAGCAACAAGTAAAAGAAAATGCAGCTTATTTTCTCTGGTTCACAACCACTCCGCCCCAGAGAGTGTGTGACTTGCATACAGCTCTTCTGTACGAGACTATTCATATCAGATTTCATTTCTTGCTACATGGGTTGCTATGGATACAATTCTGAACTGCTGCTTTTGTAGGCCAGGAGATTTATGACTGCATCCCGAATGATTTTGCTCATCAGAGTCACACAAGATCTCTTTTTTTTTTTTTTGAAATAAACACAAGTGGAAGCAAACATAGCCTGCATTTTTCAAAATATTTTTCACAACCAAATCCTGTATTTTGGATCTTCTTGAAGTCTATCAGAGTCTGTGGATCAGTCCCCTATTTATATTAAGGTATTGATTTATAAGAAATGCATAACCATATGTACAAACTCCTAAGAGCCAAGGCCTGGCGAAAGTTAAGGGTTTGTATCAAAACAGGCCCTTACGGATTCGCCCTCGGTTCTAATCTTACTCGTTCCAGCTTTTTCACATGCAAAGACAGTCGGGTTCAGTGAAGTCACAGCATAAAAAGACTCTTTAGAAATCCAAATCATGTGATTTATGATTAGGTTATTGTTTATCAAAACTACAGGAAGCCTTGGTGCTACAATACACACAGATACAAAATGGAACATGTACAAGTAATACAAAAGAGCATGTAATTAATATTAACTGCTAGCAATTCTAAAGCATCTGACAACAAATCTTCATATTAAACAGACAGTCGGAAGTTCTGGGATAAACATACTCCTCCACCTTCCTGGATGCTATTAATCACACAGGATGCACATTGTCTTACCTTTCCTCGGATGGGTTCATCAGCAGAGTCTCTGGCATTGTACTGATGGCTAAAGGAGGTCTGTTCCTGTTAAATCTCTGGAAGACCTTCAGAGGCTCTAGGAGTTGCAAGTGGAACTGAAAAATATAATATTGTTAGAGAGCATTTGTACTACGTGATCCAAGGTAGCCCACACCAACATGCGACGTGCTGCACAAAACATACGTGATAGCTGCTTTTCTTGACCTGCTGAAGTCAACCTGACAGACAAGTGAAACCACAACATCTACCACAAGGGGAAGTGGGCACAATGAGTCGGATACTCCGTGGTGCTTGCAGGTGTCACAGCAATGCAAGGTCTTGTTGAAGGACAGCGTTGCTGAGGTGGCTTCAGAGCTGTGGTTTTACCAGGGTCAGGATGAAGGCAAGACTAGCAGATTTTTGGGAAAGCGTTTTTAAAATGTAGGACAGAAAAGGTCTTTCAGATCACTTGGCAGGTGCATGAGTATTTCTTACGGTATCTTCTTGTTTTCCCGTGGACATTTTACCTCTTCAAATTACCCGCCCCCTCTGCAGGACAGTTTAGAAACTGCACCATCAATGATTCAGTACCAGTTGCCACAAGACCTTTACCAGCAGTCTTCCAGGCAATTTTCCGTCCATTAACACAACAGTATTGCCCTCTAAATGAACATGAATAATTTTCACTGTTAATATTTAATGAAACACAGACTGACCCAGTACACTGAACCATGACACATCCAGGCACAAGAGGAAGAAAACAAATGTCAAGCACAATTTAAGTACTCTGTATCAAATTCTCCAAAGCGACCAGCAATTTTTAATTTTCAGCTTGAGACGTGGCATAAGACCAGATCCACTGGTGGACAAGTGCTCAAAGCCTTCTGGAAAGCAGGGCTGCTTAAAGCATTTCAAATGGGTCAGGCTGTCTCACTAATCACTGTTGAAATGTAGGCCACTGCACTTCCATTTGCACAGTGGCAGCACAGCTAAGTTGTTAGAGTCACTGGGACACAAAGCCATCAAATAAACCTCAAATGTGGGAGCAGAGCTGGAGCTGAGCAAATGTACAGTCGGCATCCCTACGACACAACTAGCAGCACACAAACAGATGCTGATTTATTGCTGTGCCGTTGTCGGACCAAGGCCTCTATCTGCTGAAAGATCCCATTCTTGTCAAAAAACATATATGACAATAATGATATTCCATTAATATGTTGAGTAGTATCTCTTATTTACTAGGTAACTAGATAATTATTAACTTCAAAACAGCACCTTTTCTCAAAAAACGCATAAAAGAATCATAACTGTTCTGCACCAAGCTCTCTGCTGCTACAGCCAGACTGCTCCTAGTAACCTAACCAGCTAATTTAAGGACATTTATTTTGGGAACATGCACCATCATGCAGAAATAGTGGTCTATAGGCCCCATATAGCAACAAAGGCCAGATCAGGTACGTAAGTCTTTTAGTGTGATAACCTGAAGTCCTTTGTTAGAGTAATAGCAGAGGAAACAAGATACGCCACAGAGAAGACAGGGAAACAGGGGTCAACAATACGAGTTCCTCAAGGTCAACACAGATGACAGCCTGCGCTTAAGTGCTTGGCTGCCAGGCATAGCAGGATAAGAGGGAACGCCTATGCAGACCACTAAGTGAAATGAATCTCCCAGTCTTTTCACGAACTGTTCGCCTCAGTGAGGTTGTAATTAACATGGAGCAGCTTGCTAGATTAGCATACAGCTAGTATTAGGAAATATACTGAAGACCATGAATGTGCTGGAAGTGGTTAATTAGTACTAACATGATTCTGCAGATAGAGCAGATCTACATTCAAGTATAGCACTAGCAGTTTTGGGCCAATTGTCTTCTGTTCAGCAATTCTAGAGCAATCCCGGGCAATGATACATAAAAGCTCACACCTTGGTTTCACTAGCTACAGGAGGGGAATAGTAATACTTACAGTTTGGAAGTGCAAACATAACTCTTGAAGTTCCTACAAAAGTGCACACACATATAGATTTGTAGCTGTTCATGGAGCCCTACAAGCTTGAAGCATGCGTGGAGCTAGCCACAACTTCCTGTGCAGGAGCACAGGAATGTACCACACTTAGAGTTAACGTGCATTTATTTGTAGAAGGGAGACCTACAAATTGCCTATCTGATTCCTGATGACAGCATTTAATAACCAAATCTAGATATGCAACTGAGGAAGACCTTATAAGTGAAAATTAAATTAGATGGAAACTCTAGATCCCAGTTTTCATGTTGGACTACAGAGGTAAGAAGAACATTCATATCAACAATGGTAGTAGCTGCATGTACAACACTGCTACCACACTCTGCTTTTGCGGCATGGAAAATGCCATTCTTGGAGACACAGTAGAATCTGAATTGCTCAAAACCACATGTGAATAATGCCACTCTTGAAATTTTGAGCATGCATGTGGTTCACATAAAAGTAGTGAGGATTTCTGCCTCAATATCTGAACACCTGCACAGAAGATCAAAACTACTTTCTTAATAAATTACTCACAAAGTAATTTTGTTAGCTTTTGAGTACATTATCTATCCTAATACATTTCAGCACATTAGTTTTGCAAATTAATCTTCTATAAAAAGACATTAGTTCAGTTCTGAGTGGAATTTTAGGCATCAGAAATCTATTCATAATATATTATGCAAATATTCCAGTAGAGAGCCTTAACAAGTTAATATTTCCAATAAATAACTAAAAAACCCCATGCACATGACTGAAAAGAAGAAAAACAAATCTGGCACTCTGCTTGCCTTTCACAACACTGCAAGTCATCTTAGGAAGAAACACGCATCCTTGTCCTTCAGCAATCTGACATTTCACTCCACACATGCACGAGTCTTGCATGATGAGGACCATAAGGATGGTCAATACACATCCCCAAGACACTCCAACGATATCACTGCAAACATTTCTAGAATTAAAATGCTAATCTACTCATATCCCTAAATTTAATGCATGTGTTGGAGAGTGATTTGATATGTTCATTATTCTCAGCTAGAGGAATTAGCATTGCTGCAGTGATTTGAATGAGTCTGCCCACTGTGTCTCACAGTTACAAAGGTTTTTTGGCTGCAGAATTAAAAGCTTGACAGTTGCTCACAATTTAGGGAGTGAAAGAGTGCATGTTTTTAGAATTTTATACTGAGGCTATCCAAAAGGACTGGCATGTCTGTGACACAGAAAGAAGCCTGTGTCTCTCTAACAACCTGCCTGTGTGTTTTTCAAATGGGATCACACAACACACATGCAACATCCACTGCAGGTTTTGTATTGCTGGTGTGGATGCTTCAGGAAGGATGCAGTGATCCTTCATTGGCTGGATCATAATCAGGCAGCTTTGCTCCAGTGTTGATGGTTCAGGTAACTGTAGACAGCTGGGGAACTCACAGTATATTTTAAACCGGTGGCTTCTTCATATGTTAAAAATACCCTCTTTCAGCAGCCTTTAACTTATCATCTCCCTGGGGTATCTACCTGTGCTTGATGCAGCAGAAGTCAGCAGGGCCTTGGCATGGAGGAATCTCATCGCTGAAGTTTCAAAATTATGTTAATCCATTTGTGCAGCAATATGCAACTAATATTTCACTTTACAAAAAAAAAAAAAACCCAAACACCACAAAAAACAAAAACTGAAAAACTAAACCAAAACCAGATGTGTTTGGTAGGTACAGTGCATCTCTCAAAATCCATTCCAAAAGCCTGCATTCCAGCTAAGCAACTTCAGAAAACTAGATCTCGCTGTTAAAATACCTCTAAGGAGCTGGGTTAAAAAGAAGGGGAATCCTTACAAGCCTCAACAGGCAACAGCCCATGCAGCTAAGTCAGCACATAAACCAGCACCAGCTATTGTTTTATTTGATTCCTTTTTCTTTGGCGGGGGGAGAGGGGTGCCGAGCAGGAAGGAATTTTTATGCATATATGCATACACAAAAGGACTATTTTTTCATCTATGCAAAGTCAAAACACACTGGAACCATAAATTACATCCTGGATAAGTGTTCAGAGTTTATATCCTTTTAAGGAATACAGCCTAAAGTTAGCACCCCACTTCCAAGGTATAATCTTCCATCACTGTTAGATGCTGCTGCCTGATCGCAGCCAGACAACTGGCTCAACACCAAGATCACAAATGTGCCAACATATGGAAACAATTGCTTTCCTTTTGATTGGAAATGACATTCTGGGTGTGTGCACAACATCCCCCATCAATCATGCAAAATGGTTCATTATTTGGACTTAAACTTATTATCCAATAGAAGGTTCCCTAGAGCTTTATGCGAAGGGTAGGAAAGATATTTACACGTCCCAGAAAGCAAAAGAGCCTCTGCATGGTGATAGGTTGTCCGAGCCACGCTGCATCCTGGCTGAGCTTGTTTCCTTCTCTATACACGGCTGTGTTTCACACACCAGCATTGATGTTGCTCAGCTTAATGCAAAAGCAGCTAAATCTTGAAATTATACCTGCCTTAGTAAAGCTGTGCCGGCTGCTAATCACCCCTGGGACTCCAGAAAAATCTCCACACATTGGCAGTCTCAGTAAAAGAAGTGAGGGAAAAGGTTTAATAGTGAACATTTGACCATAGATTACATACTCTGACACCAATAACAGCCTGTCTATCTCAATGAAGTTGCAATGGCAGAAGGCCCGCAACACAAAGGAAAAAATCAGGAGGATTTTTGTTGAACCAGTGTCGCTGATCTGAAGATAGAGAGATCAGGAAGGCAAATTCCTGCTGCGAATGCAAGGAAAGTCTTGTTCAAACAGTTTTCTGGGCTCATACAGCAAAGAATAGTGAAGGGAAACCGAGGCAAATAACTTCCTAAAGAACTGCCAGTACAAGTGAAAAGACGTGAGAGGTCTGTTTTTTTAAATCAGTAAATACAAGTGATAGTGGTACTTTTGGATGTGTTTTTGGAGTTACTCTGGGTAACCGCAGGCATCCCAGGAACAGGGCCACAAACTGAAAATGAAATTGTAGCACAATGGAGGTGAATGTATATTTTTCCATTGCTTTCAAGAAAGCCAGGGGTTAATGTGAATGTTTGAAGTCTATTGGTGATAGGACTGACTATTTAATGTTAGTGTAAATTCTGAAATTAGTTCTTCTATGGATTATAGAAAGAGAGGCTTTCACACAGAGAAGAAGTAGGCAGAAGCACATCCAGCTGTAACGTAGAGCAGACAGAAACCATCAATGGGGTTTTTTTTTGGCAAGAGCCAAATGATTATGATGATTAAGGTCCTATATGGGCAATCAAGAGAAATAGACGCAATTCCCACCTCTGTATGGCCTTCCCGCAAGAACAAACACTAGTCTCTCAAAGGCAGATTTTTCAAATGTATTCAGGCACTTGAAGATGCGGACAAGCGCCATGTAGGATTTACAAATGCATCTATGCAGGCTAGATGTTTATCAGCACCTGTTTGTGTCCTTTGGGTCCCCTATCTGCAAGAAGATTACAGATGTCATCTATTCAGATCACAGCCAAATTCTACCTTCAGTCGTACACCCAACATTTCCATGTAAGTGAAAGAGAGGAGTGAGCTCATATCTAAGGATGGGACTTAGCCCCAAGTAGAATAGGAAAAAGGATTTGCTGCATGACAAAAATAGGCCGAGTGCCTTGTTACATCTGACAAATGCCTCAGATGGCATAGCACAGATTTGTGGTGGTGGTGCTATTAAAATAGATTATATTTCCACTGAATAAACTGATTTCTTGTCACAGGTAGGTTGGTAGTGCCTTTCTCACCGACAGTGAAAATGGGTCTCAACATCAGTGGGTATCAGGGAACTAATCCTTATACTGTTTTGAGAATTCACTCCTAATGCATCCTCCTACTGCCATTTGTTGATGAGCTCTTCCCAGGCTGGATTCTGCAGGCCATAGAGCTCCTCATCCACACTTACTCACAAGAGCTGCTCAAATGAAAGGAGGAAAACCAATAAAATTCCAGTCATTTAGAGCACAGGTTGCCAAATCAGGCCCTTTCTTGTTAAAAGCAGGGTGTGATGATCTGCCTAGGTTTGGATGTTTTCAATCATATAAAATAAAATTAGGTCAGACCCTCACCTAATATACATTCGTAAAGTCAATGGCTCCTGCTGCAGACAAGGATCTAGGTAGTAGCTTTGATCCATTGCTGCTGCCTGCCAACTATTAGTTAATTTCTGTTCCTTTACAGTCTTTCTGCATTTATTTTTTGTAAATAGAAAGGAATAACACTCGAGGAACTGTGTTTTAGTTGTGAACATAAACTGTGATGAGTCATACAAAACCCACAAGACAGCTGATGAGAAACCAGCTTGCTTTTCCTGTAATAAAAGCTGACCACCCAGATGAGAAGACAATGGCCTCTAACTCATTTTGGTTTGAAAAACCAGAAGTGGGCAATTACGTTTTCCAGCAGATACTGCTCTGGAGCAGGAGAAATATTTGTTGATCTGACTCTAGCTGGCAGACAGGCAGTTGTTGGGGTGTGTACCACACAAAGAATACTTTCATTTTTTGGCATGGTACAGCATTGCTGAAATACCAAAGACCATGGCTAATTAAGTGGAGTGATGGAACAGAATGATTTGATGATAAGATTTAATTGGTATGAACATTCTCATAGACTAGTTATTGTATCTGTCTGGGAGGGCCAGACATTCAGCTGGGTTAAGCATTGCTCAACTGTAGCTGAGGGGGTAAAGGGCACAAGGGTGCCCTTTACTCGCTCTCAGTCCTGGGACTGCTCAGCAGTTGGGTCTCAGGGTGCAATTGAGAATAGATTGTACCAGTCCTCTGTGGCCTCAATGTGCTATCACAGTAGCTGAAAATCACCAGGATCGGTCATAACCCCTTGCCCCTGCCATGCCCCCAGCGCTGACTGTAGGGGAACGGAGTTACATGGGAGCTACTGCAGCAAACCTGAGCTGCCCAGAGACCATGCCATGGACAGCAGGATTGCCCAAGCTGCTTCACGTCAATAGAGCGCAGACCAGGATCCAACCATTAACTGTGTAAATGCTGTTGCTTTCAGTTGATTATTTTGATTATTTCATAATAAAGCTGATTATCCTAACCTTCTCAATGGGAAACAGTGCTCAGATAAGCCACTTGGAACGTAATAGAATGATACTTGTTCCACAGTTTGGCTGACACCAATGAAATTGGTTCCCCTCAATACTCTCTACCTGTACTTCCATGGAAGCTTTCCACAAGTCTCCCATTTGTGGCTCCAGACTATACTAAAGTGGTAGTGCTGCAGTCTCCAGGGTCACAAACAAAGTCTATTTAAAGGCTCCCACGAGGCCTAAAATCACTGATCAAAGCCACGGAGCAATGACCAGGGTCATATTAGGACCAGTGAACTGGTATTGCCAAAGGGAAGGGCTTGTGTTTCAGAGCATTCTCCTTCCTTGGACATGGATGGATGATTGCAGCATTCTGTTACAGGCCACTTCCATCTGCCTTGACACATGGCCAACATCAAACAGGCAAGAGAGCCAAGATCCTTCCTAGAAGAGCCTGAAAGATTTCTGCCACAAGGGTACATATTATTTGTGTTAGGCACATGTTTAGGTCCCCAAGTCCGGCAACATGACGCATGGAAGTGTGTCACAGGCTTCAGGATCCATCAGGTAAAGGTAGGCATAATCACCACACTCAAAAGTCATTCTAAATTTCACCAGTCATCTCTGCAACAGCTCTAACTTTGGCTGCAGAAAGAATAAGAAAACTGAAAGTAATTCCCTAATTGTTTCTTTCACCTTTCTCCTCAGTATTTAGCAAAAGCTGTCATGGTTCTAAATGTGGCTTTTTATTTTCCCCTACACAAGCTTAGCTATATACAGTAAATCTTACAACATTGTTTCATAACTCACTCACATTTGGCTATGGATTCAACGCAAAATGGTCTACACAATTAAAAAACTTGCAGCAGTTGGGTGATAACAACAGCCATTTGATCTCTTAACACCAAGTGATACTGTATACACCAAAAACTATACGTATGAGTTTACTGAATATTGCCTCTGGCTTTTACTCCTATATGCTAACATTTGGCCAGAGACACCTGGAAGAGTCAAGACTACCAATTCACTGAACAATTTGTGCCTATCTGTATAATGACATTATTTTTCTGTGTTCTTTTCCTCCACTAGCAGAGAAAGAGAGTCAACTGCCATTCTCTTTCCCCTCCCAACCCTGAAGGAAAGCCAGCACGTGATAGTTCTTGCTGTAATGTAAAAAAACAATTTTCTTCGAATGCCACTGTCCTCCCTTTGCTGCCAGAGACTGTGGGAGCTCCAAAATCTGCCCAGTCAGCATCACTATGGCTTCTGGCTTTGTGGTGTCTTGCAGAATGAATCTGCTTCCTCAATTACTAAAGAGAAAGAGCCCTGAGCAAGCAGCCCTTCGTCCTTACACCAGGGAAAACAAGAAACTGTCCCACTGCTCGAGGAAACATCTCCCCTTCTTTCTCTCTTTTAATTAGTATAATTGTAAAGGTTTTTTGGAAGGATTTTAGCACTGCATAATCTCTGCCCTATTCCCTTCACATCTCAGATTGCTCTGAAATGACTAACTCTCCAGACTTCAAAATCTAAGCTTCCTATTAGCACACAGAAACTGAGCATCTCAGGGCATCAGAGTAGTATTATACTGATTTCAAGTGTATCAGTTGAGAAAATACATTGGGTTCTTAAACAGAGGATAATCTGTTGTGTTTCAAAGTGTTTTCTGGCATTAAAGTAGTAATTCACGTGACAATTTTTTTTAGTTGAAGACAATGCGGTTCAGCTGTAACACACTGGTCTTCAAGTATGCTGTTCCATACTTGCCACAGTGCTCTCTTGGAACATCCTTTAGTGACGGCGGCAGTCTCTTGTGATCCTCCTGGCACAGTCAATGAGGGTGTTGGCTCATCAACAAGTTGCCTCAGAATAAATATGCATGGAATCAAGAACTGCAGCTGCTCTCCAGCAAATTCTTTTTACAAAAATAAGTGATGAAAAACACAGCAGCAGTTTGAGTTGACTTGCCAATAATACAGTGCCACTAGGCACATAAGGGGACACATTTAACCAGTACTGCTTTTCCATCCAGTCAGCTCACCTGTTACAGATGCGCTTTTGGATGAGTCTTTTCCTCTCACATAAGTCTGACTTTATGGAAGACTTAGATCCCCAAATGCCCTACTTGCAGAGAATAAAACGCCAGTCATTATGCTGACAAAACACTAGCAAGAGGGAGAGAGCCTGTCTGAGCAGTTTTTTAAAAATCGGTCTAGACTTGCTCTCATTAATTTGCTTTAGAGATGGCTGGGAAAAAGGACAAGAGAATGTATTCTGCCTGCCCTGAGCCCTGGTGAGACAGCCCTTCACTAGCACCGTCAGTCTGTGCTGCAAAGTGCAGCGCAGCAGCTAGAAGCAAGCACTCAGGTAGGAGGACATTCAGTCAGCTAAAGCAGACTTTAAAACTGCATTTTTAAATACAAGTATTTCCTCATGTGATAACTCACAAAGGTTTGGTTTTTTTTACACGACAGAGGAACAGTTGTTACTAATACAGAGTTACTTAACAGGTGAACTCTGCTAGCAGAGGCATTCAGTTTTTATAGCTATTTACTCAGGATGACAGATAGTCAGAAGGAAACACCAAGTGATATCAGTAGGGTAATTCTTAACGCATACTGTTATAAGGAGACAAAAATCATATCTGCAGACAGGTGCTCCCCATAAAGTGCAGTTTGAAAAAAGTATAGACAAATATAGACAAACCCCAAAAATACAACTTATAAATCTGTTAGCAGATAGCAACTATTTGACAGTGTACACAGTGCAATCCAGTCAGGTAATGTTATCTAATATTAGAGAAAAAAAAACTTTGAGGGTTCTCACCTATTCCACGTGAAGGCCACCGCTGACTGAACCCAGCTGGCAAAACCAACTGAGTGGTTTCTGAAGATCAGTTCTTTGGGTGCTCTGTAATTTGGTGGAGTGTAAAGATACATGTGGGACTCCTCAGCTGGCCACCAATGATGCTTTAAAATCAGAAGATTTTAACACAAAGCTGTTATTATTACAATGTTTCTGAAGCGTCCCCTCAGAACACTATCCACTACAAGACCACTCTGCCATGACTGCTGAGCCCACTCTGACACCTAATACTAGCCTTCTAAGGAAATAAATTCTGTGGCTACATGAAGTCCCAAACTCATTTTAAATCTTAATTATGGCTTGCTCTAAGGTTGATGGTCTCATTCAGATGTTTATAATTTTTTTTACCATGGGTATTTCATGCCACATTCAGTATCTACCTACAATACTGAAAGAGGAAGCACAAATAGTTCATACCTGTTTTGTCTTGGTGTCTTTTGCTCCCATATAGTATATTGGCTTGTTTAGCAACCTTACATTGTAATGTGGTTGGGGATTATTGCGCCACTGGTGAACATGAGCAGTGTTTACTTGGGAGAGATAGAAACTCTCTGTTGACAATTCTTGTGCATAATTCTGGCACATCAATATTAAACGTTCCATAAGTATTTGGGCTGAACTACAAAGCAGACAATGAAGAAATTTTTACACCAACACATGTACTCTACTCATTGATACTAGTTAAATATCTTTACACCAAGCAAAAAAATATCTGCGTTAAGAACTCAGTAGGCCCTAGATGATATTATTCACTGCTCTGAAACCAGAACAAGGTTCCAGTGCAGTTATTTTGGTATAATCTGGGTTTAAGTCTCAGCAAATGCCAAAAATTAGATTCTGTTCTCATTCACATTAGTTTTGTTCCAGTTACTCCTGAGTCATACTAGAGAAATGAAGGTCAGGTTGTACAAATAGTTGCAGTGAAAGTGTTAATGTCTTGGTTCTTCTAAATTAAGAATATGACTAATTCACATCTACTATTTGATCCTGAAGGCACAAAACTGATCCAAATTCCTGGACCTGGATTGCCTATTTTTGAGATTTTTTTAAACATTGATCAGTGTTTTATTCCTGAGTTAATTCTGTGGGGTTTGGTGGTGGGTTTTTGTTGTTGTTGTTTGGTTGGGATTTTTTGTTTTGTTTTGTTTTGTTTGTTTTGGGTTTTTTTCCAATCTGGCCATTGTGCCAGCTCTCTCAAGTGACAATGACTTGCTAACAGGCAATTTCAAAGGTTTTGACTATTCTTATCAGCTGCTTTGGGCACTGATTAGCTGAGGTATTTACTGCCTCATCAAATACTGTTTTTCTGATTCTGCTTGCCAGCAGTTTCTCTCAACTTATCTTAGTAATCTTTCCCAGAATTCCTCAATCGCCTCTCTGTGACTCTTCCCAGATATTCCCTTCTTAGTCTCCTACTCCTTTTACTTTGTACCGCCCATAACAACATATCTGATCATACTATTGACATGTTAATAATATGCAGTTACCATTGTTTTTTCCATCCTTTCCTCGGTAGTCTATAATTTTGAGCCGACCCTCCTTTTCAATAGAAACCAATTAGAAGCAATTAAGTACTTAAGTTACAAAAGGAAATAGTTCTCTGTTACAAAATATTCACCCAGCTAGTTCAGTCATTTCAAGGAAATAGTGAACTGTACTTTTATTGCAGTGATAAACAGAATAGAACTGATACTGAAATATACAGTTAATGTTTAAAAAAAAGAAGCCCTCTCCAAGACCAAACATTTTTTCCTGATAAGAAAGGAAAAGTCTTACGTATGCTGTAACTTGAAGTCACAGACAAGAAATCAATTAAACAGGCCAACAGGCTAGTTTCTTGTCTCAGAATATTTAACTGATAAAGAGCCAATAGAAATTAACGTTGTTAAGTTTCCAACGTCACACTTTCATACTGAAACATCAAAGTAATTGTTAGTCTTATTGCTGTGCCTGGAGGATTGTCATATAAACTGGGCCCTATGTCACTCAGTATGCAAATATGCAGCGGAAAGCCAGTCTTTCACCTAAAAATCTCATCTAGCTCTCAAAGAAGTAATTTCTTCCATTTTCTTTGATGGAAGAGGAAGATCAGCTCTCTAAAAAGTTTCCAGTCTGGTTTTATTCTACTTATTCCACCAATTTACTTACAAATAAACATCTTTAACAAATTTTATTGGACTCAGCAAAGATCACAGCTTTTCCTTTAGTGACTTTCTAACAGGCAGCTACAGCAGCATGTGCCAGTTCAGGGTTGCTTATTAGGCATTTCTGTTTGTAAGTTAGTCATGCTGGTACCTACTTATATACACATATGCAATATATAAAAATTCTTTCAGGGCCTCAGGAACATAGCATTGATGATAGAATCATAGAATGGTTTGGGTTGGAAAGGGACCTTTAAGATCATCTACTTCCAACCCCACTGCCATGGGCAGGGACACCTCCCACTAGACCAGGTTGCTCAAAGCCCCATCCAACCTGGCCTTGAACACTTCCAGGGATGGGGCATCCACAGCTTCTCTGGGCAACCTGTTCCAGTGTCTCATCACCCTCAGAGTAAAGAATTTCTTCCCAATATCTAATCTAAATCTACCCTCTTTCAGTTTAAAACCAGTACCCCTCGTCCTATCACTACATGCCCTTGTAAAAAGTCCCTCCCTTTCCTGTAGGACCCCTTCAGATACTGGAAGACCGCTATAAGGTCTCCCCGGAGCCTTCTCTTTTCCAGGCTGAACAACCCCAACTCTCTCCGCCTGTCCTCATAGGAGAGGTGTTCCAGCCCTCTGATCATTTTTGTGGCCCTCCTCTGGACCTGCTCCAACAGGTCCATGTCTTTCCTGTGCTGAGGAAAGGTGGGGTCTCACCTGAGCAGAGTTGAAGGGGAGAATCACCTCCCTTGACCTGCTGACTAGAAGGTGGACATCCTGACATTGATAGTACATCCTGATCATTCAAACCAACCTGCTATTGCAGGCAACTCTGCCATATGATCCCTTTTATGTATTCACTAACTCTGTCTTAATAATAGTTCAGGTTTTGCTCATTCCTCTTACTCTTGTCATGCCAGAGCCTCACTGCTCAGGCAGTCAAAAGTCACCTCGTTTTCAGAGTGATAGATTTCCTGGGCCAATAAAGCCTCAGTCCTTGTTATCCAAGTATTATCCTTTAGCTAAAACTGGTTATTCTTTCTGCTGTGACCCTGAGTGCTTACCCCTATAACATAAGCAGAAATATTAATGACATTCTCTAATACTTTTGTTTCTTTTTGAATGGGTTTTTAAAAAACAACAGGTTCTCTGCTCTCCCAAATTTGGCTCTCCCATCCTATGTGTATCATACTCACCCCAACGGAACCTGCTCCAGTTCCAGTGGATTTTTTTAACATCTTGTACATTCTCAACTGTCACACTGCACATGGTACAATAGTATTAACACTTCTCTATCTCTGGGAAGACCTCATATGGTGCTCCATAGGATTGGGTATTTCTATTACTATAGTCTTTCAGCTCTTTCTGTTCATCATCCTGACACTCTCTCCAAATCATGTCTCTTAAATAAGCACATTTTCAATTCTTCCCAGTTGAACATACACACACACACGTGTATGCGTGTGCATTAGCCCATTAAGATGGAATTTGATGAACTTTCCCATCACTTGCCATACAACTCACTGTCTCTGTTCATCAGCTCTTTACCCACTTTCCAGTTTTTGAACCAGGTCCCATCTTTTTTTAGTTTTGCTTGTATGTTCTCATGTTACCCAGAAATTACTGCATCAGTTGCTTGTAAACCAATGTTGGTTTGCGCTACCACGGTTTTCCTGTTTAGAAAATCAGACATATTAACAAAATTGTTAGAAAGTCCAGGTTAACTGTTAGTCTGTTTTCCATTTGTTCTAGAGTCCTAAATGAAGTAAGAATGAAGTCTTGTCACTGGGTGAAATTATCTCATTAAGTGAGAAACTTGTAAGAACATTAGACACTGACCAGCATTTTTTTTTAGATACAGACTACAAGACAAATGATCTTTTCACTGGAATTCAGACATTTTCACATCAGGAATTCTACACTTCAATTTGAGGCACAAACTTTTTTTTTCCTGTGCATGTTTTGTCACTGCTGAGGGTAAGCCCTTGGATCCTAAATGCTCAGCAATCATCAACAATTCTACATCATCCATATTTCTCAGGCTGCTAAACCTTACGTACTCCAACTTCTATACATTGTGCACGTACCTATCTGATTTGATAAAAACCAGCATTCACATCCTTGTGATCTTACTCCTGAGAGTATTTTTAGCTTTTTCATTTTTTTGTTCATTTACAGTTTAACTGGAGACTTGATGAGGCAAAGCAGTAAGTTTGGAATGGTATTAGGGTAATTATTATTATACAACAACCTGGATATAGTAGAGGCATTACCTGTATTACCTTCACAAGGAAAGAAAGGGGCCTAGAAGAGGCTGATCTTTCTCTTGGTCTCCAATTAGTCATTGTCCCCTGCTCTGCCTTTCCCACCCATAAATTCTGGACATGCACAGAAGTCTTCACAGAGGTGTGTCACAAGAGAAAACATTACCATAATGGTGGCCACACACTTTCACCAAATAGAAGCTTTTCCCTGCATGCAGTTACTAGATGTGTGATCAGACCCTGAGGTCCAGCTCACAGGCTAAAGAATTCAGTCCTACTTTGTTGACTCCCTTCTGCTCCATAGTGAATCACTGGGATTGCAGTGATGACTTCTGTGGAAGGCAGAGATAATGAAATGGGAGAAGCCTGGCCAATAATCTTCTCATTAATCTTCCAGCAGATGTTTTTGCTTTTCAACCTGATACTTATCTCCTTGCCTGTCTGCTAAAGAAGAGTTTTTATTATGAAGCAATGTCATTCTACAGTCGTACATGAACACAAAAGAGGGCAAGAGATGAATGCCTTTATGCCAACTTTGAGCCCTCAGAGTCAGGGCATTCTGTTACGTTCTCCCTCTTCAGGATCCTTCACTGGCCCCATATTGGAAAGTCCTGACATAAGAGCATCTCCAGAGGATCTGGGGTTCACCTGTGGACACTACTTGCCAGATCTGGGGATTTAACAGGCCCAAGTTTCCATTACAAAGTTAAAACCCCTCTCAAAATACCAGTATTAGGAGTGGTAGGCAAGACTTCAGAAAGCCAAAACAGGTTTATTCTGCAAGATCCAGACTGATTTGAAGTCAATTAAATTCATCTACTATATGGCCCTGAATATTTTCAACTACACTTCGTATATCATAGTAAAAAAATGAAAAAGGAGGATTTCCTATACTTTCCAAGGAAGGATTTTCCTAGCCAATGTTCCCAAATGTAGTTGATTAGTGTGAAGTAATTAGTGTTATTAACATTTATATTTCTGCCAGAAGAGGTGAGACCTGTGGTACTTAGAAAAACACATAAAAGGTCTTATGAAAACCTAATTTGTGGAAGAAATGAGGGAGGAAGGAGCTTAGCTTTTAATCCTGTAATGAGGGACTCACTAATGAAAAAGAAATTCCTTTAGAAGGCTTTCCCAGGAAATACCTCGCTTCATGAGATTAATTTGTATAATGTCCCCATCTTTTGGATTTTGAAAGCTCTTTGAAACTCTGTTTATCCAGTGTGTGAGTGGCTAAATAAACAACAACAAAAAAAAGTAGAAAAAAGGTATAAAATGGCTAGTTAGACAGAGGAAGTCCACTTGAGAAAGACATCTATAGTAAAAAAATAAAGACACACCAGTTACAGGCCCCAAAACAATGCTCTTGAATTTCAACCTCCACTTCTAGTTGAGCAATAAGGTTTATGGAACATATGTTTTCTTTTCTGCTTCTTTTTCTGTTTCTCTTCAGGTTTTTTGTTTACAAACTGCCTAGCCTACCAGTGCCCAGTTCCATGCCTGGAACTTACAAATTCTTCCAGTTCACATAAGAAAAGCTATTGCAAGTGACAGAGACTTTCCCACATCCCAATGCTTCTCCAAGACAGTTAGAGCTTCTCAGAGACCTGTTGTAATACCCACAGCCCAAGGAGCAAAACACCCAGGTGAAGTCAGGCTGACTCTGTGGCCCAGCAAGTGGTACCACACACAGCCAGCCAAGCTCAAGTCCCAGAAGCATTGCAGTGCCAATAGCCTGGACAGTTTTCCCTGTTTCTCAAGAGGGCTAAATAATCAGTTAGGGAGATACCACTTTGCGGAACTGCTTTGCGCACACACACACCCCCCCTTATACCTTGAAGACTCAAGCCTAATCCTGCACATCCCCACGTCTTCCATCGCAAGCTGGTCTGCCAGCCCTCAGTTAGGTACCTGAATTGCTCTTTGCATTGCAAGTCACCTCTCTGAGAAGTAAGGACCTCTCCAGTAATCATGGGGAGCCCTGAACTTGGAAATGCTGAGACTCTGGGAGAACTCTACCCCATAACAGCATTATACTGCTTCACTTTAAGACCCAGGTCTGGTGCATGAGAAATGTCAACAGTCCACTTTGCTCCTGATGGCTTAAGGCTGGGACCCTGCACTGGCAAGAGCACTTAAAGCAGCCGAGGAGGTGAAGCACGTGAAGCCTCTTGTGAAGCATGCAGATCTCCAGAGTACGGCACAGGGCACCTGGAAAGACCCAGAGAGGGTTTGCGAGCAGAAGGCGATGGGGGATGAGTGCTCTGAAGACAGCCAGTGCTCTCTCTATCCTCCCCAGCCTGGCTGTCAGTGCGCAGTTGCTAGGAGATCCCATCCGGGAAGCCTGAAGCAGCAAGGCTCAAACAGGACTGAGCCCCAGGGAGAAGAGGAGTGCGGCACCTGCACCGGCTCTGCCGACACGGGCTCCAGCCCAGCCTGCTCCCAGGGCGCCTTCTCCTCACCTTTCCTCTCACTTGTATATGCAGTCAGTTCATATTCCCATTTAGACTGAAACACATCAGTGATTAGTACAGGACTGGAGATCAGCTCAATACAGAGCACTACGCAGAGGCTTCCTATTTGCTGCAATTGCAAAGACTGAAGGAACTTATATTGAGTGAGATAAATGGCATTGATAGATTATGTTTCTCCCCCTTCATCAGTCAGGGATGGAATCTAGGATAATACACGTTTCTTGATCTAACACACGCTGAGTTGTTCGACCTCACCATTTTCAGTTTCTCATGCTAGTTAGCTGCAATACTACTTTGTAAGGAAGTCAGTGAGGTTACCCTCCTGCACGCCGTTCAGCATCACCATTGAGTTAATTCAATGCTCCTCAAGTAGTATGTGGGTGCTCACAGCCTCGGAAAAGCAGCCTATGCAGAGTATTTCTTCTATAGCTCCAGTTTACATCAGAAGACACCTTGCTACTGTTTCAGCTCCAAGCAGAAATGAGTTAAAAAGGAAGAAAACGACCTCCAGTGCAACGTTTCTATAGCCAAATCCAACTTCCAATTCCTTATCAGACATTTAACCGTAGTATGAACCACGACACATATCCACTCCCAGTTTGCATTCTCCTTTTGGAGGCTACTCCTCTTGTGACTGGACAACTGTAGTCAGTACTTCCTTCAGAACCCTCATTTAGTCCTGAGAAATTACTTATCTGAAAAGGAGGGGGCAATAAGTTTAAGTTCAAGAGAAAAAGGGAATCAATTTCATTAACAAGCCACCTACAGAAAAAAAAGATCCCTGGTAAATTTCCTCAGTGTAGACAATGCCAAAAGTTCAAATTTTCCTGTCCATTTCTTCCCACAAACAAGTTTTAAGGAAAATATAATTATATCCTAAGGGGTATGTGAGGGTTTCTGTTTTTAAATTTACAGCCAGCATCTGAAGAAAATGTGTCACTGGAGTCACCTACCTGATCACAGGTGGATTTAAGTTCTCTCTGTGACAGAGTTGTTCCCCCCCCATGCAGAATCACAACTGTAATGTTTATGGAAATGTAAGTGGGTGCACTGCAGAAATCAGCACTGTATGAAGGCATGGAGAAAATTCTGCACTGTATCTATACCAACAGTTAAAAATAAAATAACTTTCTAAGCTTGGTATCTTGTGGAAGGATGGAATGATCCTGGTTTCCTGAAAAGAAGGCAGAACAACAATGAGGTGGCACACTGGGCTCCCGCTTGTTTGTTGGTAAGCCAGTTGCCTCTGAAAGGATTGTAGAATGCGTTCAGAGCAGGATTTGGGGGTGTGGAGGGGGAAGGCTTCAGGGAAGGAGGTAGAGGTGGTTAGGGAGGAATAACTGAGTTTCAGGACCCTAATAACGCTATTTACTGTAAAAGTGGATTGAAGAAGAAATAAGATTGGTTCACGTAATTTTGTTTTCTTGGATTAAACTTACTTAACTCTGACCTTAAACTGATTGGCCAGCTCCAAGATTCGATTTTCCTAAGCCTGTGCATACATGACTTGACTTTTTTTAATAATAAAATTTTCTTCATAATGAAACAGAAGAGCAATTTGAACAGATGAAAGCCCACTAGATGCCTACAGGAAAAAAAAAAAGTCACAAGTTTTATGGAAAAGCTTTCAGATTCAAGGAAGCTAGTTCTAATCAGTAAGTAACAGTCTTACTACTTTTGACTGGCTGTAAAGCCTGCCTCCTTCATTTGTAGCATTGCAAAATACACTTGTTCAAGTCACTCCTCAAAGACTAGGCCAGTCCAGACCTACCTTTTATCCTCCCATATAGTCGTGGCATGTGTTTGGCCGTGGTGATGCCCACGTCAGCATTTTCCTTATGAACTGGTTATTTAAAACATTTGTGACTTGCCATTACAATTTGCCCTTATTTGGAGTGTATTCTCCCTGCAAGAAATGCAGCACACATTGTGCCCTGAATGAAGTGGATCAGGTATACTGACCCAAGCAAAGCTCCTTTGCCCCAGCATTTTCTTTCTTTAAAAAGAATAATGCTAAGATACAGACTATATTAAATATACCTACTTAGGGAAGGACTTTGGAAGCAGAAGAGCATATTGGGATTGATGAGTGCAGCCCTAGCTCTACCTCTGGCTTGTATTTTTTTTACTTGTGTGTTTATTTTATTAGGCTAGACAGGCACTTTCTCTTTTCTGCATGCCTGGGTAATGCAATCCCCGGTGGTGTTACGCTGTCAGGAAGCATCACCCCCAAGTATCCAATGGAGTGTGGCTGTTGAGGCAGGACTTCTGAGAGAGACTAACTACGGCACAAGCAGGAGCCTAAGCCATTAGTGATCACTATCATCTAAAATGGAAAAGCTAGAGGAGGTGAAGNGGGGGAAATATAAGGCTGTTGTTGGATTAGCATTACACAGGGAGCTGTATCAATGGTGAAAGCCTGAAATAAAATGGAAAGGCAAATCCCAGAGGGACAGAGGAGAGCTACAACGGTTTCTGGGAGTTAGTAGACTATAAAAACTGTAGCTGACCTCAGACTCAAGGGAACTGGAAAAAAAAAAAAAAAGACTACCAAGAAGGGAGTGTCTTGGAAATAGCTGTTAGGATATGACAACTCTAATCTAGGGCAACAAAGGACTGGAAAAAATTGGAAGCAGCTCAGTGTAGAAAAGCCTGTATATAGTCCTTGCATTTTATGCTGCAGCTACTGTCAAGATGCAGTTCAGCAACATACTTCAGAGGAGTCCCAGAGCTGTTCAAGGTGCTTCAATTTAAGTTGCTCCACTTGAAATTTAGGTTGTCAATATCATACATCCAAATATATAGGTCTTGGGTGAAGGAAAACGGTAACTAAGAAACAGAAGTCTGAAATTCCTTCTTGGACTAAGAATAAACATCTCTGTCAGAGACAGATGGATCGCAGCTCAGATGTTCAAAACATGAAAAAAAAGATGTTTGAGGAAAAATAAATTAGTGGGAAAGTGTGAAGCAGTAAATTGGTAGGATTTCTCTCATTGAGATGAGCGTTATCCGTAACAATTGCAATATACAGAAGCATAACCAAATAGTCTATGACCATTGAGCAGCAAGTATTACATGTACTTATTAAGACAAAAGATATACTGACGTACATAATGCTGTGTGGCAGCATCAGTAAAGAGATTTGCCTTAAAAGATCCCTTTACCTATTTTTCTAATAGTTAATAGGGAGATTTCTTTTTCTTTCTGAATACTTGTTTAATTGCATTAGTTTAGTGGTTGCTTCAGGTTACTTTTAAATAGGTCGTTCTCACAAGTATTTTTCTCATAGCTGCAGATCTTTTTGATTGTGGTTATTTTGTTTACTGTCTGAATGAAAGCATATTTTCAAAATTCAGAGGGCATTTTCCCTTGCTTCTCTAATTAGATGCATCATTTTTTTGATACTAAGTAACATACAGCTGACATCTCGTCTTTTTATTTCAATGAACACAGGCACCTAAGGTTAAGTCTGCCTCCTAGTTTCCAGAAGTTAATGCCTCCTGTATTGCAGCAGCAGCAGCGAGAAAAATTTGTTTTTTCTCTTTTGCTTTGCAGTGATGGCAGCAAAGATAATATGTTATTGCTAAGGTTCTTCAGAATTGATAATTCTGTATCATTTTTAGCCGAAGGACCCTGGTTCTGCAGCCCGTCTCCCTTAGACCACTTGAAAACCTTACCCTAGGGGCATGCTACAGAGCAAAACATTGTATGCAGGCCTTTCCCCTAGGACCGAACACAAGTTGGATTTCTATGGTGATTTGCTTCAAGGCAAGTCTGTATTGAGCATACCAAATCATGTTAATTATCACAGCCATGTCATATCCACTACGGCTTTTAGTGTCTCCATTCCCCCACCGTCAGTTTTTAAAAAAACGCAAGTCAGTCCTAGCCATGGCTTTTAGAAAAAAAAGGAAAGAGGACATTAAAAAAATATCTCGGCTTTCCCATGCGATTTCATTCCCAAACACTATCTAAAAAGTTAAAAAAGCAACCAGCGAGTGAAGAGTGCTACGCAGAGGTAAACAGCTGCTGGTCAGCAGAGCTGCCAGATAGGAAACTGATTTGCTACTGGGCTTTAAGTTTTCCCCGTTCTCACTAATTTCTTACTAACAGGGTAAAGAGGACGGTATGTACACAGCTCAGAGGAGGGGCTGGGGAGGGAGGGAAAGTACATCACCTAGAAACAGAAGGTGAAACTTTGCACCACTGACGTAAGAGGGGTTCATTAGGCGTACAACAGCAGAATTCTTCCAATTCTCTTTAAGCCAACACTATATTTGAAGATGCAACACTAAAGTGATTAACAAGCCTTTGCATCAGACACCAAAATAGCGCTGAGCGTTCAGTTGTACCACAAACTGTCTGAAAGGTTAAAAGCAGTCACTGCAACCCGCCCTGCAAGCGTATGTAAAACACTTTGCTGGTTTACTTCAGTATTAGATAGCGTAAGAAGCAAAATAAGCACTGCAGGCCTTGTTTGTTAGGATCTGCCCCTTTTTGCCTGGCTGAAAACCTGTCAGCATTTCACCTAAGTCGAACTGTCATCTCAGTATTTTCAGAACAATTAAGTCAGTTTATTCACAATATGTGTGCATTTTAAAGGTACCTTGACTAAGCCAAAAGTTTCAGAGGTTGTGGCTGTTTCTGTCCCTTCTTCTTCTTTTCTCTTTCTTCCCAAAATATTACAGAACTTCCACTGAAGAGAAGGGCAGCCCAGCAGCGCAACATTTCCTACCACCCGAAGAGTAAATTTTATTCCTGGATCAGAACAAAGTAGTTGTTTTACACGTGATAATTTCTACAAGTAATTGCATGCAGAGCTGTAACACTCTGCTCACAAGAATCTCAGGAGCGAGTATTAACACCATAAAAATGACCGATTATTTATTCCACAGGACAAAGACTAGTCACATAAATAGAAGCTGGAAGTGCACTTATGCACTTCCAGCTATTTAAACAGAGATGATGCAAGCACCACCAACATCTTACATGTACAGAGTGACATACCTCTATTTCCATTAAGTACAAATATACAATTGTTTGCTCAAGTTCCTGCATACAAAGGGACTATGCTCTATTCCCAACCTGCACCTCAGTGCCAAGTAAGTTTCACAATCCCAAAGTTTAAGAGTTGCAAAGGTGCAAAGATCCCTTTTTAGAGCTGAAATGACTATCTAAACAAAAAAACCCCAAACTTTTAACCTTTCTGTGTGTTAATTTCCACACATGTGGCAAATCACGCTTCCTACCTTTGATAAAGTAGTTCCGTGACTGTAAGTTGAAAGGCACTAAGTATTCTTATTCGTCTGGTGGTTCTAGGCAGGAAAGCTTTGGGAAGGCATTTATCACAACACACTGCATGCTTATCTGGATCCAGCAAACTCAAAGAGCTAAGAGTCTAGAGGAATCAAAAAATGCATTTTCAGTTAGAAATGTCAGCTTCAGACTAGGTGAAATGTCATATTACTGAAAGAATGAAAGTATAAAATGGGTCCATCAGCAGTGGTGAGTTTCACAGTTCTTCTGAACACTTTAAAAAGTAGAATGTAAGAACGCAGTGGGTTTAACAGATTTGCTTCAGACAAAAGCATTGTTACAAATGTTGGTATCATATCTTAAGAGAAAGCACAATCTTGTCAATCACTCTGTGCCCACAATTCAGTTTAAAGTGATAGAAATAGTTTCTTCCTTCTCACAGGCACATTACTGACTGTGAGATTATACTGCCTGCATAATGAATTTAAGTAATCAGCATTATGGTATTCAGGCTATGGCTTAACTGTGATAAATAGTGCCTAAATCCTATTCATCTTGGTATATCACTCATTCTTTGGAGTACACATTACTATTTAGTCATCATTTTGTTTTGAAAGTGTCAGCAAACTTAGATAACTGAACATGTTTTTTTTTCTCTGAGTTATATAGTAGGTCATTAATTAGTTTTAACTTGGTCTGCAAATTTTTTGTCTGCTTATTTCCTGACTGCAGACAGAGTCATTTCTGATAAGAGATGTTACTCTTATAGCCCCTCATCTGGAGATACACAATTCATGTGTATTTTCCTACCTGGTATGAAGATTTCTCCCTCTAAGTGAACTACGCTGCTCAGCAGTACGCTAGTTGCACAGTTCAGTAGTTTATGTCATAGAAATTTTATAAGGCTAGTTATTTTTAAACAGGGGAAAAAAATACAAAACATCAGCAACGGTTGTACGAGACTCACAGTAAGTCTCAAATGTCTCCAGCTGTGATCTGCCCAGAGCACCAAGGTGCTGCCATCTAAACAGATGATTCTTTTAAGCCCCGGTATATTATTTTGATCTCGTTTCAAACATATCTCCTGAGTTTTGCTCCTGAATGCCTTCTCAAGATCACGAACTCCTTCAAGATAAGACCTCTTCTACTGAGACCCTCTTCCCCAGATAGCCCTTTTCTGTTTATGCTGCTCACCAACTAGTTTCCAGAGATGCCACTGACAGCAGCTGCAAACAACCTCAGGTAAATTTCTGTGTGCTGAGCTTTTTTTAAAAGTCCAGTTCCCACACCTTTCCTGCTCTATTTACCATCCCTATGCCTCAGCTGGAATTTGCTGGTACTATTAAAGCCTCCCAGGGTTGTATGTACCCACTTATGTCTGCTCCCACTCTTTGCAGAACAACTCCATCACTACAAATTAGTAGTCGCTTGTTTGCTTGGGATAGCACAGTATCTGCTGTATTTTCAAGTGGTGAACTTCATGCAAGGGAAGTTCAGGCTTTTGGAATGTTCCTGAAGCCACAGTGATACTTCTTTAAGTAGGAAAAAACAAAGCCAGCACCAAGAAAGTGACTTAGGGTCTTTATCTTATCTACCACTTCTCAAACACTGTCCCATTAATAATGCATTTCCTTGCTTGGTAGTGTTCCTCCAGTTGCATGACCAATTACTGTTCTCACTGAAGTCCATGGCAGCATTCCAATGGAACATAAGTTAGTGCCTCCGAGGACAGAACTTGTGTCTCTCCATTGTTTATTTTGTTATCTCCCTGCCAAATACAAGCAAATGCCAGGTTACCTTTCAGCTAATGGAGAAACCTAGGGATTCTGGGTATTCCTCTAATTCAGCCTGGTTTTAGTGTTCTATGCATGTCAGATCCAGAAGAGAATTGGTCTCAAAATGCGTAATGGGCATTGTCCCTTTTTTCTGAAATAGTCACGAGTGCATGGTTATGATGGACAAAATTTACTTCTTGACACTGATCAAATGTCTGTGAAACAAAAACATGGCTTACAGCCTTTAGTGTTGCAAACAAATTTGTGTTTCTAGCTGGTTGTGCAAATCAAAGTTTCTACTGTGAAAAAGATCTTAAAAAAGTGGGGTATTGTCCTACTGTCCACATTCAGGAACAACTCAAATGCAGGAAGAAATGTTACAAGACTTTCCTATTTCTGAAACAGAGGACTCATGGGCTATAGCTAACACAAAGAAACTATTTGCATTTGCACAGCTACAAAAGAGCCCACAAAGCCTTTGCAAGCAGATCTCTGATGATATTGGGCCAAACTTCTCATACTCCTCCATTAATGCCGTTTAGAGTGTAATTCTTCATGCTGCTACCTTCTGATATAAAGGCGATTACATTTAACAACTGATTTATGAACTGATTAATCAGAAAAGATTTTGATATATTTCTACTTATGTACATTAACTGCTATAGTAAGTTCACCTAATTGTGGAAGACAACTAGTATCCCCATAATTACTTAAATCATTCTTGAATCACTAGTAAAACCTTTCAATCCATTTCTGCAGCCCTTTTAACTAAAGGTGACGTTGCTCCTTCTTTGATCTTCCATTTCAGTATTTCTTATTCAATTATGTCAGTATTAATACCAAATAAAGTGGGGCAAGTGCAGTTATTTTAAGTCTGTGCAGTGTGTTTTGGTTTTGACGCAGAAACAACTTCTGACTCTTTAATACTAATACTTATGCCTACTATACAAGATAGTGTGAGGAGCCTTGAAGAATGAATACTGCAGAAATTCCAATTTACAGTATTGCCATTGTATAAACAGACTTTAAAAAAAAAATATAGCACAGACTAATTTTTCCCTCATCATCTTTCATTACAGCATTCCCTTCAAATTAGAGTACTTCCAATGGGTAGTAGTACATAGCTATGCATTAATCAGTAAGCTCTCTTGACTAATCCTGTTCATTCTGTCTAGTAAGAGGATTCCAGCAGCAAACATGCATACAGTTTTCT
Organism: Anarhynchus alexandrinus; assembly: GCA_008711295.1. Classification (NCBI taxonomy): domain Eukaryota; kingdom Metazoa; phylum Chordata; class Aves; order Charadriiformes; family Charadriidae; genus Anarhynchus; species Anarhynchus alexandrinus. Next base: position 821,163 of record VUYV01000016.1, on the reverse strand, counting down.
AAGAAGAAAGTAAGCCAAGAAAGGCAGCTCCAGAGGATATCAAGAAAATAAAAAGTGACAGATTGGTGTCACGTAAGAGAAAGTATGGCAGGAAATGCCATCATGCTTTTCTCTGTATGAAGGCTCAAGAAGGAATAGGTATAGCAGAACATTCCTATTCTGCATTACAACATTGTAAGCATTGAGAGTAAATAGCACAAAAGATTACATCATTCCCAATGAGGCAGAATATTCTCATTCTGTTCACTGCTTAGGGAAGATTTATTTTTTTTATTCTTTAATAAAATATAAACAAACCCATACATTTTTGAAATTGCCTGACCATTTAGGAGTTAAGCCCCAATTTTAATTAACATGTCTGGTCTTAAGGTTTAACGATGTGAACTTTCTCAAATTATAGTAGAATACAAGTCAGGCACAAAATTTCCCTTCAAGAAAGTCAGCATTGTCCAGAATTCACAAATCATAGAATCATAGAATGGTTTAGGTTGGAAAGGACCTTGAAGATCATCGAGTTCCAACCCCCCCGCCATAGGCAGGGACACCTCCCACTANATTTTTGAAATTGCCTGACCATTTAGGAGTTAAGCTCCAATTTTAATTAACATGTCTGGTCTTAAGGTTTAACGATGTGAACTTTCTCAAATTATAGTAGAATACAAGTCAGGCACAAAACTTCCCTTCAAGAAAGTCAGCATTGTCCAGAATTCACAAATAACTTGGAAATAGTGGGAACAAACTTTCAGAAGTCTCAAGCATTTTTAGATAGGTAGAACCTATTTCCACTTACAGCAAGAATGGAGCTGGCCTATACATCATTTCTTCTTGCTACACTGCATTTTTAAAAATTAAGTCAAAATAAAAATATAGGATATCTACAGTTATAAGAGTTATATTAGTATGCAGTAGAAAAAGGTGTCAACGTAGGTTTGATGTCTAATTAGCCAACTGTTCTTGCCTTTTTTCTATCTTACCATTGGAATTCTTTGGATCCTCAAGAAATCAATGATGTTTTCATTAAATCTAGAGATGCTGCTCTGATGTTCTGTACGCACTACTTCCCCAAATCGGATGATTTTGGACTCATGATACTTTANATTAACATGTCTGGTCTTAAGGTTTAACGATGTGAACTTTCTCAAATTATAGTAGAATACAAGTCAGGCACAAAACTTCCCTTCAAGAAAGTCAGCATTGTCCAGAATTCACAAATAACTTGGAAATAGTGGGAACAAACTTTCAGAAGTCTCAAGCATTTTTAGATAGGTAGAACCTATTTCCACTTACAGCAAGAATGGAGCTGGCCTATACATCATTTCTTCTTGCTACACTGCATTTTTAAAAATTAAGTCAAAATAAAAATATAGGATATCTACAGTTATAAGAGAGTTATATTAGTATGCAGTAGAAAAAGGTGTCAACTTAGGTTTGATGTCTAATTAGCCAACTGTTCTTGCCTTTTTTCTATCTTACCATTGGAATTCTTTGGATCCTCAAGAAATCAATGATGTTTTCATTAAATCTAGAGATGCTGCTCTGATGTTCTGTACACACTGTATTTCCACAAATCGGATGATTTTGGACTCATGATACTTTAATAGAATCTGACAATTAAATAAAATAAGATTAATGCATGCAGTGCAAGACAATACTTCATTAGTTGCAGTAACACAGCAACATGTGACTTTCAGCATGGAAAAATATTTCCAAGTAACCAAATACTACAGAGGGCTCAAATCTCCCCAAATGTGAAGGTGTCTTGCCCAGACGCATCCAATCCCTCTGACAAACTCTTCATCCAGCTTCAGAACCCCTGAACTCACTGGTGCACAGGCCAGCCTCACTCACCTATCCAGGAAGCTGACAGACAGAAGTTACTACTATCTCCTGCCATGCCACAGGCTCACCATTAAGCCTTGACCTGCTCAGACTGCAGGACTGCATCCTGCCTCGATCTGAAGGATCTTTCAGACAGAGAACAGAAGTTACTTTGAACAGTCTTCGAATATCTGTCTTGGAAAAAGTCACCCAAGTTATAAAAAACAAACTGGTATCCGTTCACTTATAACAGCCTTTTCAGGAGAGCAACAATGACACACTGTCTTCTAGACTACTTTTCAAGATGCTTTTGACAACACCATCTCATGTAAGCTACTTAGAAACTTCAGTCTATTCTCTTTCTTGCAGTCAGCACAAGCCTCCATTTTGTGTGCAGCATATTCCCAAGAAGATACAGGATTATTTGCTTATTGCTGATGATCACCTGGGCAAGAGTCCTACAAGCTTGTATCTACTCACAAGTAAGGCAGGTGCCACTTCGTGCAAATCAAACATTTCCCTGTACATAAAACAAGTTACTTCTCAAACCAGCTATATGCCTTGTCAAAATGCAGGATCCTAACTGTACTGCACACATTCACATGAATAAAACATGGCTATGTAACACAGTTAAGAACAGATATGATGCATTAAAATTTTATTTCAATGCAACATAAAAGAGCCCAAAATGTCTGTAATGGCATTTCCCCATGGCCATGCATCAGGATGCCAGCAGCACGCAGTAAGTCATTAATTTCTCAGCTTGATAACAGATGGGCTTTGGCCTCAGTAGCCCCTAAGTTCACAGGGACAGACAATTTTTTTTTCTCTATGTTATATATTATTATTACTTCTATCACCTTCTTGGGCCTCCACCTTCAGCTAGAATGGGGAAGTGTAAGGGAAGAGATTCCTTTGCCACTTGGAACACCATTCACTTCAGAAATCTCTACATGAGTATACTCCAGAAGTACAACTGGCTATAAGACTTTCCAAAACTCTGAAGGTATGGAAACTGATATTTATTCCCCTTTCCTCTTAAAACCTTATCCAGGGTCTCTGGGAAGCATCAACACACCTGTAACACCTCCTTGCTCAGCAAAATCTTAACTTCTCTAAGAATGAAAAGCATACTATATGCAATTCATTTAGCACTGTTAGAAAACTTAAATGTATTTTGGTACAACACAAAGTACATGTATTTTAGTTTTGAACGTCAAAAACTCAGAGCTAAACTCACTAGAGAACTTGCATGTATTTTCTTGACTCTTGTCACATGTCACTGATGTGAGGGAAGCGGATGTTGAAAATAGAAAACATCAGTATTGCTGACTCGCAAGCAAAGAGGAAGATTATAGGTATATTCCAGAATCAAACCTTTTCATCAGATCAGCTCAAAACCAGCACAAAAGCAGAGGCTGAGTGTTATCACACAGATAAAGAAAAAAAACCCTTGTGACACAGACTCAACAAGAGATCTGGCCTACACTTATATAGGCCGTAGATTACAAGAATTATATTTGCTTAATACTATATTAAAAATAACATCTGACAAAATACTTCTTGTCTAGGAAAAGCATTCTAAAATCCTTGGTGTAGTGCTCGTAGCAAGACTTCAAATATTTTGTTTTCAATATGTGAGAAAGTTACATACAGATATTTCATCTTTCAACTTTCAGAGTTCTCTACCTGCACATTTTCTCCCCCCAAAGTGAGCNGCAAGACTTCAAATATTTTTTGTTTTCAATATGTGAGAAAGTTACATACAGATTTCATCTTTCAACTTTTTCAGAGTTCTCTACCTGCACATTTTCTCCCCCCAAAAGTGAGCATTTTAAATGGCTGCTTCCCCCTCCTCAAGCCTTGCATGTCTAGTGGAGTCAGGGTAAAATTACTGAGTCCTTGTGAGCATCCAGCTTCACCCACGCCAACACATCCAAACAACAATTTCATCTTTGGCTCCTCTTCCTGTGTATCTCACATCCCATTTGTTCTCTGCCTTCCTCTATTTATTGTTGCTCAAAATACAAGCTCAGGAAGTTGGATGAATATGCCTTTGACTGAGGGGGTATCTTCTGCCAGGTAGCTTCAAGGAAAATGTAAGCTACTTGACTTCAGCAGGATACAATTTTCAGAGAGGATGTAACAGCTATTGAGCTACCACTACACTTGAACTTTGCCATTTCCATTTGAGTTGAACAAGAGTTATTGACAATGACTTGAACAAAGGATGCTTGTGTGTTATCACAGAAGTCAAGCGCGGTCTGAACTACAGCAATTCATAACTAACTCCTGCAAATCCTAGAAAGGAGGTTTGACTGCTTAATACACAAAGGCCCAGTGAAAATAAATCTAGTAGTCAGTAGAAATACCCTTCTATGCACACCTTGCTCTGCACAGGTGAAAAAACCACAGTGCTTAAATTCTGAAACATCCTTTCCTGAAATTAAAGAAAAAGAACCACAAAATTGAAGACATTGTCTAAATTGATGGCATCTACCCTTAGAAAAGGTACAGACCAGCCAGTGGCAATACCAGCTTAAGTATCCTCACAAAGGGCATTCTCAGAGGATACAGTCCAGGAAGACGCTAGCAGGCTCTGCCCATGGTCAGAGCCAACCCAAGGCCATGCGACCACGTTATTGCAGTATTATTGCACTTTGGGTACTACACACTTCTCACAGGGACTTACAGCTTGAGCCTCTGTCATACCATGATGGCACCAATCTTGATTAACTGAGATTAACTGAAAGCATACTGCCAGATCACACAGGTGCCTGCTTGGATATATCAGAGATCTAACCAAAGTCTTCCAGTAAGTACTAATCCTGACACCAGAGTACTTTAGAATTCAGGATATAGGTCTGTTCCAGCCCTGACAGACTCCGTACTACCTGTGAAAGAGCACTATATATAAGAATTAGATCCAATACTGCAAAGACTTATCCAATATTTATTGTGAGCACATAAGTCAAGTTCCTCAGGACCTTTCATGTACGTGATGTGATGTATGTAGGTGCACCAAGTTGAATCAGGCTCCAACATACATTCTTAACTAAGGAGCAAACACAGGTCCTTAAGGAAAACAACAAAATCTTCAATTTTAGTAAGAACATCAAAAAGGCAAAAAGATCAAAACGTCCTTTATAGTCAGTATGGATGTAAGCTGTAGGTAGATAAGGAAAAAGGGGTGAGAGGCCATGCTTTTCACCATCTTGTTCCAAGACTTTTATATGCATTTTTATAGAGAATTTTAAACCAAAGTTGGTTAGATAATCTTAGTTTGAGGCAACATAGATTTATTTTAAATTACCACTATATCTTAACTAATTATCACAAATAACATGATCTATAATACAGAGCTGTTTGAACAGATCTCTCAGTCTTCTAGTTCTGTAGTTAAGAATTTTTGGTGAAATTACAGACAGTAGAACACAAATTTATTATTTTGCATCTAAATATATGAAGAATCACAGTGTAAGGATTAGGTTCCATATAATTATATATAACTAATCTCTGTGCACAAATAATCACTGACACTTTTAATCATTTATCTAGCTTTCAAGATGCAGTAAATTAGATATTGGCATTTTTGATATTAGATACTGACATTTATGGTGTAAAATGTCTAATATGGCAACTAAGAATTCTTACTTCATGTGAACAGGGACCATTTACATTCATCTCTAGTATAACAAAGCATTCAAATGCTCTCATGACATTTTATGGAGGCACAGAAAATATCATGCAGCAGAAACATCATAAGTTTGTGCTTAGTGATGTTTTCTTCTGTTAATATCTAGTGCTAAATCCTGAGAAGTCGAGCTTGGAAATCTCCTTTTCATTGGAAAAACTTGTTCTATCTATGCGAGAGCTTGGGCTTCCAACTTTACTCAGCCAGGATTTCCTGCAAGAAAAATAAGAGAGGGTGAGTGTATAAAGAACTGCACAGGTGGGGTTTATTCTCCTGCCATTCCTTTCCTTCCCGCCCCCCACCAAGAGCCTTAAGAAGCCTTTCAATGAGGAAACTACCACAAATAGGTTTAGTTCTTTTCTGGTTTTCCTACCTTTCTCCTTTAAAAAAAACCAAACCCAAACTATTTAAAAGGTATCACTATTTCAAAGAATATTATACAATATTACCTAAAAATAAGTGCTTATAACAACATTAAAATAGGTATATATTACCTTTGCAGAATCAATACTATACTTTCAGCAAGGACCTAAAAACTATTCATAATTGAAAAATATTATGAAAAAAGAATGCTAACAACCAGTTTACCCTTTTCAGACAACTGAAAGAAATGGAAACTGAAATGAAAATGAGTAAGTTCAAAACCAGCAAAAAGACAAAGCAAACAAAAATCAAGACTATGTCAAAGCAATACCAAGTTGTAATAAATACTGAATTTTATACAGGCATTGTTAAGTGGATTTGCATTACAATCCAATCTTTAATTATGCTGGTGCTTGCCTTCTTTCACACCACACTAGAAAATAGTGTTGAACACAAATTACCACAAGGTAATTGAGGCTGGAAGCTAACAGTGCAATGGCTGCTCCTACGTGCACACCCACTTTATTCCTCTCCTGCAGCAATTTGCTAATTCACAGTAGTGATAAACTGTTGTGAGATAAAAGGAGGTGCACAAACACCTGAAGTGCAGACAATGACACTGCTTAGAGAGGTTTATTTACAAAAAATACTTTATCAGTATTTTGTGTTGTACTAAAGTCTCAGAAATAGGAAAGAGAAAGTATTTTAGTGTACCATATTTAAGGAGCAATATTTCCACACAAGTACTTACAACTTTGATGATGCATAAACTACTACATACACAGGTCTGATTAGTATTAAAAAATATCATTATTCATTTGAGTTCCAATTTAAAGACCATAAAAGTTATGTCATATGAACAATTATGTTAATTAATCCTTTGCAAAAATCACACTAAGCATTATAAAATACAATGTTCTTGCAGTGAGACTTAATTTTGATGTCTTTATAATGAAAATTGTGCATAGAGGTTGCTTGTCTTGAGCCAGTAAATAAAACACACCTGAGAAATAGAAATGTATCTCACAACTGACCCTACACAACAAGATTTTTTTTAGGCAATTTCTGACTCAACATAACACTGCAAAATATCTCAAGTATCTTATCTGCTTATGAGAAACAGGTCATATTCTTCAAACTGTCCTAGTCCTTCATAAGATTGGTCTCATAGCTAGCACAGTTCCAAATCTGTATCCAGGACCTACACAACTAACCTCATTCTTGTAACTCTGCACACAGCCTCTTGATTATGAAAAAATATACATCCTTAATACTTTATTAAGAAAACAGGTATGTATTTTGAAACACAGCTCCATATACTCCCACATGAATAAGGATAAAGTACAAATTATGAAAATCCAAATTAAAACAATCCAGCTCCTTAGAAACTCTTTATAGGATGCATGTATTTTATTCCCTACTAGGAAGTAGTGAAGGAAGTGTTATGGAACTGCTCCCTACCTGAGATTTGCATGATTATAGGGGCTCAGTTCCTCATTGAGATGTTAATACTTCGCAATAGGATTGATCTTCCCTCCCTTCGCTCAAGTGACTGACCATTCACTGAACACTATGAAGAAGCATTTTTGGTTTTTTGATTTTTTACAAGGTAATAAAGCAGGAAATCGGTATTTGCTAAAAGCAGTTCACAGTTACAGTTGTTTCCCCATTTATCTACAGAGCAGAAAGTGTCATCTCCAATATCTTTGATAAGGGTAATACTTTTAAAATGGTTTTAACTTTCATTGGTACCCAGATCAATAGGCCCAAATTAGGAAGAGGTTTTGTATCCTCCTCTTGCTTCACTCAGTCTTCTTAATTTTCTTTCACATGTGCCATGAATTTCAAATCACCCAACATGTGCAACAGATTAGCTACAATTACTAGCATTTGGAGTTTTAGCTTGCCATTTATAGCATCCATTTTAAAATCCACTGCTGCTACCCACTTCTCTTCAGGAGTGAGAAAGACAGCCTCCACCTTGCCTGTCACATGGGGTAGGTCTGAATCAAACAAGGACATTTTTTTAGCCTGCAACAGGAGAGTATATAGCTTACTCAATAAATATTTTAAAGGATCTATTTCTAAAGAGACACTGCTTCAATGAGTCTAGAACAAGAGCTAATCTCCAAATAGCCATTTCCCATTGTGTTTTATATCTCAAGTATTACACAAGTCCATGCAAGCACTCTTGGCTACGCTCCGATCTCACTGTTCAAAACCAAACTGGCAGTGTGGGGACTGGATTGACTCAGATACACTTTAATTACAGATTTATGAGGTACACAACTTCCCTGTGCAGGGGAGAAGCCAGGTAGGCCAGCACCAGAGTCTCTCCTCAGGGTGTGCAGCGCTCCTGGCACCCCGCTCCTGTCCTCTGCCACAGGGTTGAGAACACCCAATGACTGGTTCATTCAGACAGGGCTGCTAGCAAAAATACCCCAAAACAAACCTAAACAACATTCTTTTCCTTTTGTCAATTTCATTAACCAAAACAAACTTTGCTAAGTGACTTTGGCTTGTTACCTAGGCAACCAGGCTCTTTCCATTCAACGTATTACTGAAAAACAATATCTAAAGAGCTGGGTTTGCACCATCCCAATTTAGATCCTCACAGGAATAACCTGGATGCGCACAGTATTCCTATCAGGCATCTCTTGCAAGCCAAGGCACACATGCCTACCTGCTAACTTGACAGAATGAAGCCTGACCAGGTCAAATCTGCAGAGTTCTCTGCAGGTGTTATTTAAGGAGCCTTGCCTCTGTAATACAAGGTAGTACTAGCACAGCCCTAAAATACTCCACACTTCGAATTTCACAGGCAGTAGAAGAACTTTATGATTTCCCCAAATAAGATTTATTTTTTTTAAACTGAAATCTATGCTACAAAACAGATTTATCTAAAATAAATGGCTTGGTTGGCACTATTCTGACTGAAATCTTCTACTTTGCTAAGGAAAAAATAACCATTATGCAGGAAGAAACAAGACCTTTTTGCACCTTTATACAAGCAGGCATGACAAACAAGCACATAAATGATCAATGCACTTTTCCTGTGCTAGACTCTGTATCAAACCATCAATATATGTAGTATGTGCTACAATAGTTCATTTATTGTATGCAAAAAGTGAAATTATGTTATCCTGTGATTGGAGCAATTTACAGTCTACAGTGCTAGAAATGTACCTGAAAATGACCTACAGCATTAATACTTGGTGAACTGGGAACAGTTTAGGAATGTGTTTGTTTCTCTTCACCTTAACCACAGTGTCACTTACAGTGGAACAAGAGAAATGTGTGCTTTTATTTAGAGGGAAAGAAAATAAAAGCACTGGCTTGTTTACACTATTTCCCTTTGTTTGGGATAAAATATTGCAGAGAACATTGCTTTTTGAAGATTGTATTTACATCTGAGACAGTGTATAGACTAGGATTACAAATATTTATAAGATACCTCCAAAATGTTGTTGTATTCTGAAACAGTACTGTCAAGTCTTCATAAATCCTGATATTTAAATGTTTGCAGAAGAAATGTGGAATTCTTTATCATCACCGTCTGGCTTCTGAGCTTTTGGGAAGAACTTTAGCCACACTTTTCAAGCTTTGCTCTACAATCATAAGGGCTAGGAACATTTTACTTAAAACCTTTGCTTTTATAAACACGAAATTTACATATACATAAAGCCTCTAGTAGCCTGTATAGTAAAGACGTCTCACAGCTTACTGTAGAGCCATTCCATTGCCCCTACACATCTGCTCCTGCTGTCAGACCCTAATAGTAAAATAGGAATCTAGAAATAAAATTTATAGGGTTCAGTGTTGTTGTGGAAAAAGTAGCAGGAAGGATAAAAACCTTGGTAACAAAAGTGTGTTTGAAAATACTGGGGTTTGACATGATTTGAATCAGTGTGGCCTGAAAAAAAGAAAAAACCAAACCACTAAACCACACCACAATTAGTATTTTAACTTTAGCAAAAGCAATCAAGGCCTCAGTAAGGTGAAGAAAACAGGTTCTCAAGGAAATACATGAGGGATCCTGGGAAGAATTACTAATATTTTGGTGCAGGATAATCTCAAGAGGACTCAAGCAATATGTATAGTCAAAATTCTCCTACTGGCTCCTAGTAAATTTTTTAGCTCTCAAAACTAGGCTCTAGCTTGGGGTAGAAACCTGAAGCCACCTGACCTGAAAATGCAGCTGCCTCTAGAGCTCTGCTCAAGGGGGCTTCTGTGCTGCCACAGAAACTGCTGCACCTCCTCAGGCAAAGGGTATCGGGTGGTTTTTGGACTGTTGTGCCACCACTGTCTGATACACCACCAAAACCACTGCTGGCAGCAGTCCACACTAGGTCAGGATCAGATGTCTCCACTTAATTGCACATCCATGCCTTTTGCATATACATACCTGCAAAAGGAAGGGAGAAGCAGTAGAGGGAGAACAAGGCAAAGTACAAGGGAAGGGAATTTTAGCACGTTTATCAGAATGACCCCACCACAGTCCACGAAATCAAAGCCAAGTGACAGGTTACTTCAGAGGATTAAAACAAAAAAAAAGGGAAAGCCAACAGTAGTCTAAGAATACAGGCCAAGAAGCAGGTGGGTTAGAAACAGAGCAACCTGCTCAGGTGTAGGTACAGTGCCCCAGAATAGAGCTGCAGACTCTAGGTGTGGGGAAGACTGCACTGCTGCTGCCTGTTCCCTAGCTGCTCTGGGCATCCCAACAACAGGAATTTCTTCACCCATTGGATATTTAGCAGAAGTCCTGGAACTGTTTTAGAAAGGGGAGAAAGATATTTAATCAAAAGTAGTGTTTGACTTTGTATTTTTAAACACAGCTGTCAGATGAATGTTGTTAATTTGTTTGTATTTCTTCCTTTTCTGTCAAACCCTGCTGCACTCAAGGCCAGCATTTATCTAGAGAATACATGATGAGCTTTTCTTGGAGGTACTATTTGAAAGTTATGTCAACAGCAAGGGTACATTAGCAGAATCTGAGATATTGAAGATCCCGTGTGACACAATAAGCTTCAAATATGTATTTTGGTGTCACATTTCTATTTATAAACTTGAGAAAAATGACTTGTGTGTTAATGTTCATCACATTGTGCACATTATTGGCAAGATTTTTTTTTTAATGTAAGAATGATCATTACTAGTTTGCATTAGCACAGAATTTGACTCTATGTACTTCAAATTTACTTTGTTATTCAAATCTGATCTACGTTAAATGTCTTCACCTCTTAAATAGGAAGAATTATCCCAGAATGAATGAAACCAAGTCTGAAGGGTGGGTTTTTTTCTTGTATACAATGCAAAGTTACATTGTGGATTTTCCTATTAGTAGTTTGGTAAACTTCAAGTAGAATTTAATAATTTACTTAAACATGGGATCATAAGAAATGTATCTTTATTAAAAAGTTATCAGAATACCTCTTTGTTCATACCATGTTAGGCAAGTCACATTTGGCTTCTTTCATAGATCTTATTGGAAAAAATTAAGCTATGTTGCAGAAATATGTTCCAAAGAAGTAAATGAGAAGTAAACCCAAATTCGGCCATCTCAGTAACTCAAAACAGCTTTTATGTCCACAATGACTTACATAAAGTACAAGACAAAAAGAGAATTTCCTGTTAAGCTTGTGTCCTATCTTCCCAAAGCAGTAAACATACCAGAAAGCCAGAAGCAGCAAAAAGCCTATTGTTATTTTTTCCTTGTAATATGTCTGCCTCTACAGGGTACCATTTGGCTCACAATGCAGACTAGGAATTTTGACTAACCCCACTCCATTGCACAGAATGCAACTGAAAGTTATTTCTCATTCCACATCTATTAAATCTAAGGCCACTGGAAGCTTAAATGAGAGGAACTGTTGCTGTTAAAGTGTACCAATTCAGGCTTCTGGGAAAGAAAAGCTAGTTCTAATGCTTAGAAACTGGTTAGCATCCATCACCCACATAAACTGTATTTAAAACAAATGGCTGTATTATAGAGTTGAACAAAGAGTAAAGTACTACTGCTTCTGACCACCAGTTTTATACCAAAAAATGTTAATTAAACCCTTACCGAGGCCATTTCAAAGCAATCTTATTGGGAGATCATAATGAATCATCACACTTAGACCAATTCAGTTTTACTTAAAATCCATTTCATTATACAGCCTAGTAAAAACAAAACAGCCACTATAGTAAAGGGAGCCCAGTTACAGCTATCCAGTTGGAGAATTCATATCAAACCAACATGCATCCACAATCCCGGAAAGCATTCAAATAAGACAGAAAACTTCAGATGACAAATGCAATCAAGAATTTGAAAGACAACACTTTTCTGTTCTCTGGTAGCGAGGTTCAGCAAGGAAACAGACATAAAGGCCATATGAGAGCCAACACCACATTACCATGCTTTCTGTATCCGCTACATAATTCTCAGAAGACAGATTTACATAGAAAAATACAGATTAATTTATTATGCAAGAACTAAAAATAAAGCCAGACCAAAACACAGTGAATTCCTTCAATCACCACTGTGATTCTTGAAATTTTCCTCAAAAGTTTCCCTTACTTTACAAGTACGTAGGATAGCTAAAAGACTGAAAACCAGGAAGACTCACTGAGAATTTGCAAACTGGCCCTTTCGAATTAAAAAAAAAAAAACGGAGATCTTGAAAGGAAAGCATCATGTTATAGAGCACTGAGCAACTGAGTTAGGCTATTTAATATTTCCAGTGTTGCAGTGACTGTGCACAAGTTTACTTTTCCCTAGAATGCCACTGTTTGAATACTTCAGGTGGGCTCACTTCAAAACATGCAAGAGTGACTGTTTCTAATCAAAGTACCTGATATAAGCATCCACATGTGAGCACAGATTAGGTCATTGGTCATCCAGCTGCTCCTTACATTGAAGTGCACAAACAACTGCTTTTGTATGCACAAAACATCTGCCTGCCTACTTTTATAGTAAAAACAAAACCCACCCCTCAGATTGTCACAAAAATCTCAACCAAAACAACTTTAAGCTGAAATACTTTGGATATGCATTTCACATATGTTTTCTTCTTACTATTAGGTGTACTGATTCATGTAAGTTGGGACTTACAAATTACCTTTTAAGAAAAGGTAACTGCAACACACATGGTGTTTAGCCCCTATAGAAGCAGATGCTGTTGACAGAAAAGAAAGTAACAACTAAGAATTTTATTTTTCTTTTCATCTGTAGCTTGCAAAAGTGTTTTGAAATTTTCTTATTAATCATTCAGCTAGGTCAGCTCCATTTTTTCTACTGACTTTATAGAATCATAGAACGGTTTAGGTTGGAAAGGACCTAGAAGATCATTGAATTCAAAACCCCCTGCCATAGGCAGGGACACCTCCCACTAGACCAGGTTGCCCAAGGCCACGTCCAGTCTGGCCTTGAACACCCCCAGGGATGGGGCCTCAACAACCTCTCGGGGCAACCTGTGCCAGTGCCTTACCACCCTCAAAGTGAAAAACTTCTTCCTAATGTTCAATCTAAACCTGCCCTCTTCCAGTTTGAAGCCATTCCCCCTCGTCCTATCACTACATGCCCTAGTAAAAAGTCCTTCCCCAGCTCTCCTGTAGGCCCCCTTTAGGTACTGGAAGGCTGCAATAAGGTCTCCCCAGAGCCTTCTCTTCTCCAGGCTGAACAGCCCCAACTCTTTCAGCCTCTCCTCATAGGAGAGGTGCTCCAGCCCTCGGATCATCCTCGTGGCCCTCCTCTGGACACACTCCAGCAAGTCTATGTCCTTCTTATGTTGGGGACTCCAGAGCTGGATGCAGTACTCCAGGTGGGGTCTCATGAGAGTGGAGTAGAGGGGCAGAATCACCTCCTTTGACCTGCTGGCCACACTTCTTTTGATGCAGTCCAGGATGTGGTTGGCCTTCTGGGCTGCGATCGCACATTGCTGGCTCATGCTGAGCTTCTCATCAATCAACACACCCAGGTCTACTGACTACTGACTGATACTACATGAGTTAATTTGGTAATTTAAATTGCACACTTTCAAAGGAAGCAGTTACACCCATCTTTTTAACATGCAATCTCAAGGAGCATTTTTTAAAGCAACTGTGATATAAAGTAGAAGACGTTTTAGTATATGAATTAAAAGATCAGGAAAATGTTTTAATAATGTTATATTAGAAAGCACAACTGTTCAGAAAAACACCAAGTAGATTATACTAGCTAATAGTCTGCTTAAATTTTATACAATGAGAAAATCTGGGCTTTGTCAATACTTTCTTTCATAATGCTGGTTTGTTGGGGTTTTTTTGCATTACAAATATAGCTACAATAAGTAGGAAGCAAAAGATTAACTTAAGGATGTTACAGCTATTACGTTCTTTATTCGACAAGAGGTATTTGTGGTTTCCAGCATACCAGAACATGCTCTTGAGGTCAACCCAGAATGGTATGTTTACAAGGAAGGTAACACTGTACTCATGGTATAGATGCATATATAATATTCCCTGGAAATAAAATCCCTTTTGCAATTGATTAGATTTGTCACCAAGAAGTAGGATTTTTGGTATGCATTATTTATTGCTTCCATAAATAACAGAAAAAGATCTTGTATTTAAAAAGATTCATATACTTCCCAAAGCCTAGCTGGTCTCATCTGCCTTGAGGTAAATCTCCAGAAACAGCAAACAGCCTGAGGTAGCAGAGGCACAAAACTGAGATGTGCCAAGCCTCTGGCATGATGTCGCTTATGGAAGGGCAGACAGACATTATGGAAGTGACTACATCTTCCACATTGTCACATCCTGGAGAGTTGTATTTTGTTTACAGTAATAAAATTATTTTCATTCTTTAACATATTACTTCATGATGTTTTTCTTATGACTTCACATACATTAAAAATACCATTCTTGAAAGACCTAATATAAAGAATGGTTTTCTCTACTGGCGTTGTAAGTTCCATAAATTTATCATTTCACTTGTGGGCACTTTGGTTTTAAGTCTGTAAGATGACACAGGCTATCTTTACAGGTAGGTATTAAATATATCATCTAAAGAATCCTTTCAAGTCATGATCCCAAACTACTCTGATAGGAGGTATCTTGGATATATCAGCTAGTATATATATACTTGAAATACTGATATATATATACACACTTGATTTCCTACGTGTCTACATTATTCAAATCAGCTTTGTAACATCTAATTGTTAAGCTTTAAACTTTCTATTAATACCACGAAAAGCTCAATAAAAAAAAAAGACCTGTTCATGTTAGCTGCACCAGTGCTGCAAACATGCCTATGGCAAAGTCCATTCCTGTGGTCTATAAACTGTCATTATGAATATACTCACTTAGTAGAAATAA
Source organism: Anarhynchus alexandrinus (assembly GCA_008711295.1). Classification (NCBI taxonomy): domain Eukaryota; kingdom Metazoa; phylum Chordata; class Aves; order Charadriiformes; family Charadriidae; genus Anarhynchus; species Anarhynchus alexandrinus. Next base: position 805,949 of record VUYV01000016.1, on the reverse strand, counting down.
ACACACTTAAAGCTCCAAGCTATTTAAGGAAGCTATTGGAGCATGAACCCATATTTTGGTTCAATGTTTCTTTCTGAAAAAAAAAAAAATGTTATTTTAAACAAGGCTTTTAATATTTATTGAAATAGGATTGATACATGTTCTTTGCTACTCAGTCGTTCCTGTGCTGTACTACACTGTATTTTTATTATACTTGTTAGACTATTTCTCTAAAAATGTTTTCCAGCTTATTTGCAACAGTGATAAAATGAAGTAAGAAATAGAGATTTCTTTTTCTAGGGAAAAAATAAACCCAGACTAGAAATACTAAACTATCACCTTCTCAAGGCAACTATAGCACATGCTACTTAAAGTTACCACTTACACAAAGCAAACTTTAGTGATTTTTTTTTAATTTATTATGGGCTTGATCTTTTCTCCTAAACTTTCCATTAGTTTTGAACATCTTCCTGCTGACTCATTAGAATCTGCCCTTTATCAGTATATTTTTTTGGTAGTGAGAGCTTCAGATTTCAAGAACTAGAATAAAAGTAGAATTCTACTGAAGACAGCGTCTTATTTCTACTAAAGTCAATAGTAACACTTCTAATGAGAACAGTGAGGTAGACTTGACCTCTTTTTTTACAAAATTTAAGCAGAGATCTACAACTACTTACAAGAAATAAACATCTAAAAAAATCCAAACCAAGGAAACCATCTTTGGAAGACAATTGGTGCATACTATTTTCAGGTATTCTTAAATAGGTATTATTAATAACTATTAATGAGCACCTTGTCTTGCACAAAATTGTCATTTTGTCACTTATGCTTCATGCGATGTAAGCTGCCAGAGCAGAAATGTGCATCATGAGAAGCTGGAAAAAGGATGTTTTGGGTTAACACATTAACAGACCCAGGAAACACTTCTCTAACTCATTAAATGTGCAGTGTGCTGGGCAGTATTCTCCACTGCAGAGAGCTTCCATTTTAGAAAACATTGATCCTTTTTTAGGATAAATGTGTATTCCTTTGACATGGGTATCAACTAGCTAAATCTGAGTTTCTCTTTAATATTTTCTAGTCCAAATAACTTGTTTGGTTTCCATTCAATTGTTTAAAAACACATTTTCAGAAGAACTATGAGCAATGAGCTAAGAATGTATGCTTTAGTAATGAAACACTAAGTTTTTTTTAAATAAGCAGTAATAGTTAGGTAAAATCAGCTCTGCTTTTTTATGTATATAATTAAGGATATCAACTGTTAGATTTTCAAGAGCATTGCTCAGGCAATGCAGCCTCACCACCTAACTACTGTCCATCACAAAGGTAGTTTATAACAGCAGAGTAAGAGTAATGTGTTGTCATTTCTTAATATACAACAGGTTCTGAAACTTCATGAAATGCTTGGTAAGAAGGGAACTACTGCCAAAGTATAAATACGTTCCTAAACTTCTAAACCTTCCAATTTTTTCATCTTCCCCTCAAGCTTCAGGGGCTGTCAAGAAGTATCAAGTATCTCATTTGTTTTCTGTAATATATGCCATTTTCTTTCTTTCCCTTCCCCGCTTTTTTTAAATTTTGTTCTGCCTGGACAGTTGAAGCAGACAGAACTGTTTCTGATCCCTTTCACACTGTAGACTGCTGCAGGGACTATGTACGTTTTGTAGCATGAATTGAGAGCTACAAAAAAAGATCCTAGAAAACCAGTAATTTCACTAGCAGCTAATTTTACTGAAATTTATTATGTAAAAACATTTCATTAATATTATGCTTGACAAAACTTAGGTTCTGTAGCTAATGGTCAGTGCCTCATTAATGCACAAAAGGATGAGTAGTGAATGCTACCAGGCTAGTCATGACTCACCATTTTGAAACAAATTTTGTTTCCCATTACAAAGCTTGCATGCACCCCACAGAAAGGGCTTTCTAACAGAATTCATAGAACTGGGCTAATTCACTGGTATAGTCACAGATGCTCAGCTGCATCATGTCTTTCCTGACTCAGTGTTTCCTGTGATTGTCATGGTGTGGTGATCACCTGTGTGCAGGTTCTGGCCCTTTCCTTGTTTACTATAACATTCCTGACTCAACTGTGCACATTAAGAAGGGATTCAGGACTACAGTCCAAAGTTACTATTAAAAGTGAAGTAGTAACTAAAGCATTTAGAATAATTCATTTCAAAGAACTCATTTCAAAATAAACTTTGAGTTACTTGGTGCTTCCAGTGACAAAGATTTTCAAAGGCAGAGAGTTGAAATGCCAGCACTGAAGAGTGGCAGGTTTCCTAGAATAAACCTCTCAAAAGGCACACACTCACGCTCTCTGAATTTGCTCATGAAGGTCTGTTTGGCCATAAGTGTCCAGAGAATAAAAGATGTTATCCTTTTTTTTGCAACACCAAGACCTTAGAAGCAAAACAACAAAACTAATAATTTAGGAGGAAGAGTTATGCAAGCTTACAAACATTAGTAGTGTATGATTAGGGGGAACTGTTCTAAAACAATAGTTTCGCAAAATTAATGTCAGAACAGTTCATGTCATCATGCACTTTATAAAAACAAGAGTATGCTCCAGGTTCCTTGTTGTCCAGAAAAAATAGTCCAAACACTATATAAATCATATCAGTTAAATATGAGCTTTGCATTACAACAGCTGCAATGAAATTCAGGATATAGTATACAACAGATGAAAAGGGTGGCTAGACCACAGATTTGGCTCCAGATAAAGACACTGAAAGCCTTCAGGAATTCAAATGCCCATTCTGAGATAAGTCCTGATTTTTAAGAATATTTATGATTATATGATAAATTTCACCACCAAACAGATCTAACCAAAACCAGAAAGGAGCTCAGCGCACATCACTTCTGCAAGTCACATTCCAGGGTCTCAAACTGGGTACCACTAGGAGAAAAACAGACATCACATATGAAAAACCTTGTCTAAATTACTTGACTGGCACCATGGTGGAAGTCTATGGCAGAGGGAGAGAAATCCCCACCTTTCAAAGCAGCATTTCATGGTCTTAGTTGACCACCCTTCTTTTCCTGTCTTATTCACTGATAAGGCTGGTGAAAACAGAAGGCGTGACCAGAAGCTACAAGTCCTTTTACTATACAAAGCCCACTGCATCTTCTGAACAAGCTTTCCCTAGACACCGAGCAATGCAGTGGTCCTACGAAAAACAATTTGTGATGGCTAAATCCAAATGCTAAATGCATACATACCACATGCTAAATTATTTAGAACACCAAACAACTCCAGGAAAGTGGAAATCCTGGTACTCAGAAGTCAACAGATGTCAAAATCCAGTCACCAAGGACTTTTTCTAGCAATTTGTTAGACAGTGAATACTGTCTGATTCTAAGAATTAAACATATATAATGCCATAATCAATCCAGCACACAGTTGTTGACTGTTTTCATTGCAGTGCAGGGAATTTAGGCACAGAACTTTGATTAAAGTAAAACGTATGCCTAACTCTCCTGCACTTCTATGAAAATCTCAGTATATACTGTGTAGCATCAATAAAGCAACAACACAGTATTGCAAGTTAAAAGTTCCCACATTTAACTTTGCTCGTCTTCCGTTGTTACATGACAAATACAGCATTTCAAGTATAAGAGCTGGAAGAGTTATTATGAAGGTGCCTGCAAGTAAAAAAAAAATTCTCTAGTCTTAGAGAACAACTTTCTCTTATAAAGCAGCAAAAGGGATTTTTAATTAAAACAGTACATCCGTTTTGGCTTTAAACTTAGTACAGGATGTTACAAGTCTTGCCTACATATTTTTTTGGTTTACTTAAACAATGGAAACGAGAGTTCATAATTCAAGTATTGACAGATCTTTTACTATTACGGTATAAATCATTGTGTTCTTTCATTCTCCTTAGTTTTTATGATAGAAACAACCTTTACTACTTTATGCAATTTGCTTATTTATCCATATATTCTGATACAGTATTTAGAAAAATACTACCACACTTTCTTAATTTTTTATCCTCCAAAATACATAAAACCCTGCATTTCAGCTTTAAAATAATTTATTTCTGCCCCATTTGTTTTAACTGTTGGACATTTTACATGAGCATATTTATGAGCAAATATGAGCATATTTACATTAGCTTTCTAAAACTGAAGACAAAGTCCCAAAATTCATGAGTAGTGAATGGTCCATTTCTTATTTCAGCTGTTAAGAGTGCTTCATCTTCAAGGTATATTAAGGATCAGTTCAGTGAAGGTCTATGAAAGCTAACCACCCACTTAAGTGGTTTCCTATTCAGGATATTCTTTTGTAAAAATTTTTAACTCAAGAGCCTGATCCATTACAAATATATCCAAACAACTCGTAAGCATATCTCTATATAACTAACTCAAGGATTAAGTATATTAGTTTATGAAACCTCGACTTAGCTTCTTAGACAAAGAAATCCAGTATGAACTTGAAGAGGCAACACCCTTTTTAATCCAGACAAAAAGCAATGTGATTACAGTGAGAGTCAGAATATTTAATTAAATATCAATATCTACTGATTTGCCTTGCTCTTACAGTAGCAAAATGATAAAAACAAGCCAAAAACACCCCTACCCAACTAATCAAATTGTAATTGATCATTGAGAAAAACCCCAAGACCCCTCTCTATACATCCAAACCTGAGTTACAGTGCTGGGCCTATCTACTGCTCCTTCACTGTGTCTGGAGACAGAGAAAGATCACTCCAAATTGCTAGAGGAGATTCGCTCCAAAACCCACAGCACTGATGTATCCAAAAGGCTGGATGGCATCCAAGAACTGGGTAAAGTGATGACAGTTTCTTACCTTTCACAAAATGCAGAACATTGATTTTATTAGGAAAAAAAAGTCATGCGTTTTTCCCAGATATACAATTGATACACCACTGGTATGACAAGCAAATGCCAACTAGGAAACAGACAAAACCCTGAAGGAACAGGGCACTTGGTAGAAGATAATAAAAGCTTTTCTTTTTACCTAAACAAGTACACAACCCTTACTTACAAGATTAAGAAAAAATACAGTGGAAAATAAATGTAACAGGGAGAACCCTAAGGAGAACAAATTACCAGAACAGAAAACTATGCATAAACAATTCAGGCCTTGATCTCTATGTATAGCTTTAATACAATTACATTTACTATGACCACATGGGAAGAAAATGGTTACATGGCTGTAGTTTTAACATAAACAGTTCAAAGTTGCTACATTTAAATAGAACAGCCACACAATTCTGATAGAAACCTGGCTGGGCACCAGACCCAAACACAGCCATAGATGCTAAGGGGGATGCAAAGAACACCTAATTCAGAATAATGGGTATCTTTCCAATTTGTGTATATGTGGAAAAAAATCTTTTTGCCCCTCCAGTTTTTCCTCCATCTCTTTATTACTGTTACTCTCACAAGTCAAGGCTACCTTGCCACATGTTCATGCTATTGCACAACTTGAGTGCTGTGAACACAGCTCTAACTTATGTTGCTTGCCATTAGCTCCACAAGCAAGTTCTGACAGTCAAAAATCGCAGGTCCTTGCTAGTGCAAAGATGCAGCTGGCACAGTGTTACCTTATGAACTATTGGTGCTTAAGACAGAAGAGGGAACTACCCATCAGCAAAAAGGACGGGGGAAAAACAAGTTGTTTTAAGCAGAATTAAATGTGGCAAAGAGAGCAAGCGAGTATGAACAGTAACCTGGTCTTCATTGTTATGCTCAAAAGGACCACAATCTGCACAAACATTGGCAGAAAAGTCTCTGGACAATAAGGACACCACCTCAAGACTCCTGATGAGGTTACATGGTTGCTAGGTAGTTTGCAAATGGCAGGAATAAAGGATGCATAGTAAAGTCTCACATCAGGTAAAACCTGAGCTAGAACATCTTCATTGTATGACAGAAGATCAAGTGACAGGTGAAGATGAATGAGCCTTCACTTGTAGTTATCCATATGCTCAAATGTGGAAGCAAGAGAAACAAAGAACTACATATGCTTTCAAATAAGGATGTATATAAACATAATCACTCATGTGCTTCCACAGAAATCACTTTGTAGGTTGCTCCAAAGTAACATGCTCTTAAAACTTGGGATTTTTGTGTTAAATGTGGTAAAGAATACCTAAATCTCTGTTCTATGATGTAACTGTAACATTCAAATCGCACTCTTTTCTGGTATGTTTTCAAAGTAAATTCAGTTTTAAAGAAAATTCCAAGTCCAGAGCAATTACTTATTATTTACTGTTCTTCAGGGCACCTCAGTGAATTCTGGAAGACGCTGTGTTTGCTAAGGAATGCAAAACACTTCCCTTATGGCAAAATTCTTTCAGATAATGAAACTGTTGCATGCTAGATGCTGGCTAGAGGATACAAATCATTCCAGCTGATAAAAGAGAAATTTGTTTCAAAGCAAATTATTTTTCATTAATTATTACTTCATGTACATTCACTAGTTTTAATAGGTATTTGGAGACAAGTTTATGTTAAAATAATATACATTCAATGGGTATTTTTATCAGCAGTATCCAGGGAATACAGCCCAAGTGACCCTACATTCACCCCAAAGGTTAGAAAGTGCTCAGCAAAGTTTTTAACAGTGTTGGTATCAGCCAGCTACAAAGTAATAGTAACGGGCCCCTGTTCTGTTCATTGCCTGGGAATGATGACTCAGTGTGTAAAGTTGTCTCTTCAACTGATATTAATTCCTATGAAATAACACAAAACAAATGAAACATAACTATGAAGACCACTTTCTACCATACACCTTCCAGGAATCTTTAGTCAAAAAAATAGGACTTAAGTAAACCACCAAAAAAATCCCAAACCAGGCAATTTCTATTTTATAGAAGTTCAAAAGTATTCTGAGCTACCAAGTAAAATTAGGCACCAAAAGAACCCTTTAATATTTTAGAAATGAAATCCTAAAATACTTCCTTTTCAAGAAAGCATTTCTGCATGGTAGTTCCAGTCACGATTTGAGCTGTACCTGGAAGTACCGGCTATTGCCATAAATACCTTCTTTAGCTTAAAATTGCCATGATGAAGTTCTCAATTCTATTTCCAGCTAGCCTACGTTCACATCTGGTTTCATTTACATCCTTGTAAGGTTGGTTCAGGGCACCCGTAAGACTATCAGACTGGCACCTCAGGAGTATTTTAAGCATTCAGCCTTGTAATTCTAAGTTGTAAAGCAGTCAAGGAAGCATCAGTTGGACAGCATTATTGGTCTCCAAAAATCACTCCACCAAGATACTATATAAAGATATTCAAGGATGCAGCCAGAAATCTGTTACTTCTGGTTACATAAATGCCTCTTTCCCCATCTTTTCACTTACTCTGCTCTATTCATGTCATACATTGCAGTTTGTTCTTTGCAATATGGATCCAATCTGACTTTCTGGTTAATGATGTATTTAGTGAAATTCTGATTGCTCTTCATTATAACATAAGAATGAAAGACGCTGCCACTCAATTCAGACTACATTCCACTCTAAGCCTAAAATTCCATGAGTCTTTTTATTCACAAAGTCATAGACCCTCCCTACCCTTACAGCACCTTCCACTGTGAGCTAAAAGGATTTTCTGACCTTGTAAGGAAAAATATTAACAAGTTAATTGGATTCTTTAGAAAATTCAGGTCTGTGTTAGTCTTCATCTGCAATTAACTTCATAATGAAGTACAAATTATTCAAGCCTCTGCATATTTGAAGTTCTTAAATAATTTGCGAACAGGCAACATGAAAAAAATTACACTATAAATTGCCATTGGGGTTTATTATATAAGTATGTGAGGCAGTGTGACCTGTCTCTTGGCAGTAGGCCCCATATGGCCTTCACACTCATTCTTTTCCAACGCTGCCTCTAAGGCTTCTCCATGTCAGCATACAGAGGCAGTGGTCACCCAGACACAGCTCACTACAATGATAAAACCAGTGCAAACTCAAAGCCAAGTGCAACTACACATTTTGGTTGCTCACACCAGAGATGATGCAAACTAAGTGAAAATCCAGTTTAACTAGCCATGATGCTCTGCCTGGCTTTTCTGTTTTAGTGCCATGTTGAATGTATTCTTTCACTTTTGTCTAAACAGCAATATATACTAGATCTCCAAATCACTAGAAACATTGGCCAGCTTGGTTCTTCAGTGATATTTGGAATTTTTAATCTCAAATTTTTAAAGTAACAGGAAAATATTGAAAAAATATATTGATGATAAGATACTGATATTCACTCCAAAAATTAAAAAAATCACAGGGTATTTTATTTGGCCCTAAACAAAGCACTGAAAGCTTTAGAGAATTCAGTAGTTAATGCAATTACTTAAGATACAAATATAAAGCCTGTTAAACTTAGAAGTATGTAAACTTTCATTCATTTATTCAGATATACAAAAATATTAACACTGATCCAAACAGGTAGGGACATGCAAAAAACAATATAATGTTTCCTTAAGAAGAATTTTACCTACATTGGTATACCACTACTAATACACTCAAATTATAACAAGACTCCTGCATGATATTAAGGGCAGAATTACTGTTGTTTGAATGCTTAATCTGACAGAATTAAGAGTTAACGTAAGACATCTTCAGGGCAGACAGTTCCAACAAGGGTCAAGTTCATCTTACACAGACACTAATTAAAACATGTTTAAAACACTGCCTGACTAGAAAAACAAAACGCTTTCAAACTCTGGGGTTTAAACTGGGACATACTGCTATCAGTAGAGGCAGTTCAGGTGGAGAGCCACAGTACGCAATACCTTACAGATGCCTAACAGTGCTCCAGCCCACTGGACAGGCCCTCCTGCCCATGGAAAACCTCCACAGCCATTTACAAGAGGTACCTCTAGTTTTGGAAGCCAGCCAGGATCAGGACAGCAGAGATGACAAAGCATATTAGCAACAGTTTCATACTGAATCATATTTACCTTTGTCAAAAAAATTCTGCAAGTTGTTAGACCAATTAGCTATTTCAGTGGTATCTAAAAGTTACCAGGCATAAGTAGAGGTCCGTGACAAAACTGAGGTTATAACACAATGAAAGAGATTAGCACAATAAGGAAGGGAGTTATATTGTTACAACCACTATTACTTGCTCTGACTTAGAACCTTCAATGTAACTCACTAAATTCTGCCAGTAGCAGTCATAGTGGTAATTAGTTCCATTTACTTCTAAACAGTTACTCAGAGTAAGACGCTAAAGATATGCAGAAAACCAGCAGAAGGTGGAGGCTTCTACCTGTACTGCTGCCAGTCTTAAAGGTCTTCCAATCCTCAATGTCTCTGCAATGTCAAGGTGGGAAATGCTTTTTTAAATAGCACTTAAGTACTCAAAACAAACAGGCTAACTAGAAACAGTGTGGTTACATCTACATTAGCCAGGAGCACAGACCAGGAAGAGGAGGTCCGTAGAGTACAACGGCTGGCGGTGCTGAGGACCTGACTTCCACACAGTATTAAACATTTAAGACAGCTCCTTTTTCCCCATGATTTCTTGAATTAGAACAGGAAAAGATTAAAAAAAAAGAGGAGGTACATCAGAAGCAGGATATAGTATCAGAAAAATTATTAAAACTGATTTTTTGAAGTGTTTCTGTTCTTCCTAATACTCCTAGCTCTTAAGAAATAGTACTTAATCACTGAAAAATTTCAGGATTCCTCTGGAGTTAAGTACATCCATCAGCCACCTCCATTCAGAACATTCATCCTTAAATAAGTACAGATGTGGGCTAAGACTTGCATCTCCTGACTTGTAGGTGAATACCATATTAAATGGACTTCAAATGCCTCTTGCCATGTCTGCTACTTTAAGCCTAAAGTTGTACTGAGCTTTGCAAGCCCACCACAATGAATAACACTTTCTCCTTTCTTTAATTCAAAGATCTTCTCATTTCAATAAGACCTGGAAAGAATAGTATTTGAAAAGAGGGAAAGAGACCAAAAAATAAGCGCTGAAACAAGTTTCTCTGCATTGTTATGAATAATACATTTTTCTAAACAAGACAGTGGACAAGATTAATCATGTGTATGTTTATAATAAATGTTTTCAGACTTCCAAGTGTTTCATACTCACATTTCTCTCTCGTACTCACTATTACAATGCCAGTGTTCCTACTAAGTTTAGTTTGTCTCATCTTATATCCCTAACACATTGCCTCCTACGGGAATAGAATAAGCGGAACAGAGATGGGGTGACATGAGCCCACATCTATGATTCCCTCTAGCTTAGCATTCGTATTTCTGCAGCCTCCGTTTTCTGGGAACTTAGAATTTCTTCTTGCAAATAGAAGTTTTACACAGCCAACAAAAGACTAGTCACACATATTCAACCATTTTACTAAGCTCAGTACCTGCAATGTTCAAATAGAAAGAAACAGCTATCAACAGCAGATATTAATATGTTAAATTGCTGTTCAGCAATTATAAAAAATATTTCTACCTAAGCCTTTTCAACTTCTGCTTCCATGTTGTTGAAATTTCATTTTCAATTAAAGCTGTCAACTACCTTTATTGAAATCAAAGATTTTAATTACACTTAGCAATCCCAAAACTGCTGTCTTATTGGGAGAAGTGTTCTTCAATATTAGCCACTAAAAGAAAATTGATACTTAAATTCATCCCTTTTCTCATTGCATTGATTCCCCCGTGAAGTAGATGGAAAATAGGATTCACTATTCCAGCTGGTGAAAGAAATATCTAGAAAGCAAAAAATAGATAGCAACTTCTACATATGCAAGTAGATTGACATCTAGTGTGAAAACACTGAACTACAAAGCCTATACTGCATATCAACAACAATGAATTTAAAGTAATATATATACACATATTTGTGTAAATTACAAGAGAACCAAATCCTCCAAATACAATCACCTTTAAATCTTCTTTTTTCAAATAGCTACACAGAGCCAAAAACATTGTACTAGTAACTGAGGAAGCGTAGCTTCTGAAAGAGACGAACTGAGATGTTAGTAGTAAATCTTAAAAGCCAATGATAGAATCGGGAGAAAATCAGAAAAGCTGAGGAGAGGAGCACAGGCTAGCTGGTCAAGCAGAAGTTTCTTCTAGCCTTGGATAAGGTGAAGTAGAAAAGTTAGAGACAAAGGCAGAACAACCATATGATTTGTTTTAGAGTTTATGAGTGAAAAAGATCTTTAATACCTTCATTTCTGTGATGTAGACCCAAAGACTGACAAGGAGTGGTTGTAAGTAGACTCTAGACAACTATGTTCCTTAGGTCAATGCATATAGCCACAAAAAACAGTCTGTAGGTTGTAGAATAGGTAAATGAAGGGCTTTTCATAGTTACCCCACTGAAGACTGAACCCTATTATCAACATCATTATCCTAGAATTAGCTTATTAAATATCTTTAGTCAAAGATGCTTTCATTCCTGCAATGCAATCTCAAAAGTGTCTGTCACCTTTTTATTCTTATTGGTATCATATTTAAGTTCATGGTAGCATTGGCAGAGATTTTGGACCTGGATACATTTTCGTGGCAGTTTCAGTCATTTCAGGCCTATTTGCACCTTCTTGTCTGTAGTAATTTTGTAAAAGCACTATCTAAAAAATAGTATCTTAAAAAGCTGACAGAAGTGCATTCACACTACAGGTCCCAACCCACTTACGATTCATTTACTATAACAATATTAGGATATCGCTTCCGGCCCCTGCCAAAAATCTCCCCAAGCCTATTCATTTCATACCCATATGCTTAGACATTAGATGCTTTCCAGAAACTAATAGCATCAGCCTATTACTAATATTTGCGTGATGACCCTTGTCTGTGCAGCCCCTTTTTTGTGTCACTGTTGAAAACAGCTCTTAACAGAACACACACTTCCAGCCAAAACCAGTTTACAAGTCTCCTACCAAATAAGAGTGGAATTACATAGCAGCAGCTGGAGCCATTTGAGATGTCAGCCACACGTACGTTCTCACTCCAGGTATTCTTGGAGACACTCACAGCCTGTCCACCCCCCTCCTTATGCTCAGTGTACAAATACACTAGATGGATTGCTACCTTATTTCCCCCCTCAATCACAGAATTCTGGAATTAAAAAGCCTTTGAAAAGGCCTTGAGGGAGAGAGGCAAGAGCATGGAAATCATGCATAGAGACAATGCAATCTAAAGATACTGATAACAGTATTATTTTGCATTTAGCATCACTTAATATTACCAAACTAGTATTAAGGAGCAGTCAACAGCAGAGATGTGGTACCTACAGGCATCTAAGACAAAAATTATCTCCCATTAGTTTCTATATTTACCACCATTATTCCTCAACTCTGAATTTTTTTCCTCTTGTCTCAAAACTAAAAGCACTGGTGATTACATTGTATTCTGATAACCTGAGCAATGGTTAATTGCCAAAATTCATTCTTTTTTATGAGTAAATATGATTCCTTAGCTTGACATTAACTCAATATGTTAATCATTGAACAACTGACAGTTTATGTTGTAGATATGACCAAAGGCTTGTTTTTACTCAGGAAAACTTAAGACTCAAGAGAACCTCTGCACTATGAGCCAGAAGCAAGCGATGACTTCAGGATAAGCCCTGGAAATGGTAAATGCATCTGGAAAAAGTAAACAATAGCTGCTCACTGTGCCATTTTTGCAAGGGCACAGAGCAGAAAACTAAGCCTACACACTGAAGTAAAACTTTCCTGACAGTAACTATACTGTACACATGAAGTCAACCAGAAAATAGTTTCTTGGCACCATTTAAACCCTACAGAGTTCTAAAGAGAAAGCTAAAAAGAATTTGCTCAATACCAAAGACCTTGCCAATCTCAAATATATCCAGTTTTGCTCCCCGAGCTAAGGATTTTCAGAAACTGCAACGAAGCAGACCCTGAGGAAAAAAAAATCCTCATCTCAAATTTTTGGTTTGTGCTAGCAACCCAACAATATGAAGCTAACTGGAGAAATGCCCAATAAAGATCTATGACAGCACCCAAGATAACTAATCTGGAAACATACTGAAAAGAAATGAAAATTACATATTTTTGAATAAGCAGCTTAAGTTTTGTTTTTCTTCAGTATCTGACAGATCTAGGGAGTAAGTTTCTTTATACTTACTTGACTCCATTCACAATGCCTTACACATTAGACACATAATTTATAGTTCATCGTGTTACTTTTAAAGTTTATTCCTACCAAAAGCAGCTTGTGTCTCATCTCCTCTTCACACACTAATCCCAACACTCAAAGTCCTCCTCTAGCAGCCCTACTCTGTACACAGAGTGCAGAGTTTTCACTGGACATGGGCAGTTTAAATACCACCATAATTTAAATGTGATAAATCAAGAGATTTTTTTATGCAACTACAGGAAGAGAAACACAATGCAAACAACAAATTAAATAAACCTCCCTACATCCTAAGATACAAAACTCCACAGTTCAAAGAAAGGTTGCAGGAGATGAAGAAAGGAATACTGAAAGAAGTGAGCACATCCAGAAGCAACACGTGAGATTCCCACTGTGGAGATTCTCTAATTACGAAGCAGCTGATATTTCATACCATATTTTATTGCCTTGTGAGCTACACACACCACACTATATTTTAACTTTGTTGTGAGGCTGAGAAATTCAGAGCCCCCCCTCAAGATTCAGATATAGCTCTGGCTGAACATTTCCCACAAAAGCAATTCAGAATTCAGCTGAACCAACTATCAAACATGGATGCAGGATATGCTTTTCCTTACTTGTCACTAGTATTACACTGATCTGATTAAAAAAAGTTAGATTTAAATGTGTCTGGCATTACTTGAACATAATTATTTTCTTGATTTTTACCATCCTTTTTTCCTTTATTAGGAAAACTAGACATCAGAACAACAAAACACGCAATGAACCTGAACAGATATGGCACAGAACAAGAAATACCTGGAAACTATTCGTAATACTCTTAGTATCTCCTTTTCACTAAAGATTATTACTAATCCCACACATTCAGATTTATTAATCAAGTGCCAGAAAATCATGAGACCAGCTGAAATCTTATGAGATCTTTAAAATAAAATTCAGAGGTTTTGCTTGCCTTTCGGTTTTGGCATTATCTTAACATGCCAACTTTTTCTCTGCAAGGCTCAAAACCTTTCTTTAAAACAGAACTTCAATTTCTCCATAACAGGTTTGTACCAAGCACTGGGGCTTTAAGAAAAAAAACTAGTATTGTCACAAAAATCTTCAGTTAGCAATGCAGTCAATCAAGATGCCATCACTGAGTTATTAGAAACTATCAGTGTGTGTCTGAAGACAGGCTTCACAAAACACTGTTGCTATTCTCTATAGAGTTAATTAACTACAAATTAACCTCCCTTTCTAGCCATTTTTAGACATTTTATCTTATTCACCAACTAAAACACACCAGAAGTTATTTGCTAAAGCAACAGCCCTCTTTGCATAATTTCCTGTGTTATAGCCCTTTCTCCCAAAGGAATTTAATTTTTCACCTTTCTTAAAAAAAAAATCTTTCAAGATCCATATGCTTTGAAAAACTCTTTGAGGTTGGCTTTCTTTATTTTTAGTATATCACTAGATTTCTTAAATTTCATCAAGGCAGAATTTGTCATCCAGTCACTTTGTCCCACTATAGAGGTATAAACATAGCCAAAACTTCAACTTAAATTGCCACAAGAGGAACTTGTTTGCTCTCAAGCTGTAGTAGAGCCAGAACAATTGGGAGGGGAAAAAGTGCTCCTGGATTACAATGTCTGCTGGCCTCAAGACAGCTGCTTTTCTTTCTATTGGAGAGTGACAGAATCAAGGACAAAAAAAAGTTTTTTTAAGTACTCTCCTGCCCTTCTTACTCCTTCCTCTTTGAGCTGGTTATAGAACCAGAACTAACATTCTTTCATGTCAGTGTTTAGAATACTTCATTTTATGCCTTCCATTTAAGTGAACTCCATCTCATTGCCCCCACCAACTCCAAGGCTAAGAAAAAGGTCTTTTTGCTTACTGTACCAACAATCCTGTACCCTTAGCAGAGGGCAGGCTCACAAGGTCCTGTTTCAAATACTGTTTACAATGGTAATAATGCACAAGTTACATAAATGTGGTAAGTTTTTCTTATATGCAAATTATTTAAACATAAATGCTTGTTTTAAATAATAGTAAGTGGCTTATGTTACACTGCCATATACTACAATTCTGTTTTCTTTAAATACATAGCAACTTTTTAAAAATGGTAAGTTCACTGTAAAGACCAAGATGACGGTATAATAATGATATAGAATATACATTATTCTTGCCAACAGCAAACTGAGGGGGAAAGTACAGCACAGCCCTTCCATTTTGTACTCCTGTATTTAGATATGACCTTGAGATTAATTCCAAAAGCCATTGGCATGTTACACTGCTGATCCCCTTTAAGAACAGGGAGGCAGTTTGAGAGGAGAAAAGGGTTACCAAGCACAATGTTCTAAACAAGTGGCATCAACACTAACTTGAAATGGACTGCATGTTCCACCCTCCGGCAAGCCTGTGTCACCTCTGTTCATGTTCATTTCACCACTGTTAACTTTCACTTGTGGATTTGGCTAATCTTGTGACCAGTTGAACATGACGATTCTGGATTGTATTTTAGGAGGCGTAGATCAGAGAACTTAGTTCTACCTAAAGACAGCTGTTTAAAATTAACACTTGCTACATACCAGATATACTTTATTGATATCAACACATTATTGAAACTACTATAAATTCTCTGTCCTTTCCCACTTTGTCCTTTGAGGGTTTTTTTCCTAACACCAGCAACAATAAGCAAACGCCTACCAGGGAAACCACCACTGCAAACACCTTGCTACCCTGGATCACTCGCATTAACCAAAGGGACTACATATTTATTGCCTTCAGTGCTCTGGCATTTCTGTTCCTTTTCTTCACTAAAAAATACTGGGTTAGACATCACATATCACTTAGCAAAGAACAAGAAAATATGCTATTTCTGTCAGATCCCCCATATCTCAAAGCATATGCTGTGATTTTGAACAGGCAATGAGGCAGAGTAAGGCAAATGTTTCCCATAACAAGTGCCATGATGCAGTCAGGGAGATATGCGCACACAGACCCTTGCACCAATGGAGTCCCACTAAAGACACCTGGGTTCCATATTTGTACAGAAGCTATCCATTTCAAGATGGATGTCATAACTTTTGATAGCCACATCAGCTGGAAAAACATTTAGAGCATTTTAGTAAGTTCTATTTTCAAACCACATGGTAACACAGACCTCTTTATGCCTTTCTACAGGGAGTCATGTTCCCAGTGACACAATTCCCTTGGGAGTAGACAAGTTTCCATGCAAGACTCCAACTAAAGCCATTAACTTCATTTTTTACCTCCATTTGGGAGGATAGTTAAAGGACAGTCAGGAAGAGGAGAGCCAATAGCACAGCGTGGCTTCCTTAGGGGCACTGTTGTCAGGGTAAAGGCATCAGGCAGGTCTCCAGTGGGAAGAATTCTTCAGCAATCCCTGCACAGGTCACAGTGCTGTCCCACAAGCTCCAGCATCCCCTCCCACACCAATCCCACACAGCAACATGACATTTTTAACTCCCTGGGCAAGGCAAACACTGGCACCTATCCCATCAACACACTTCATGCCCAGGTCCCATATGTGCTCCATGCTTTGCAGTTTCCATTGGTCTCCAGCAGGCATACCTTACATGCCTGACAGCTAGAAAACTTACGATTTTTAAGTCTATTAGACAGATCCAAACACAATCAAGCAAAAGATTTAGCGTTTTTCAGAATGTGCGGGGCTCAATGTCAGCCTCCTACATGTTTCTGGTTGGGAATAACAGGAACATCTCTTAATATTAGCTAAAATAGTAAACCAGACACTAAGTTGAATAGATTTTTATTAGCCTAAATTCACTGAATAATTGTGACTAAACTCAGGCAAAAGAACAGCTTTCAGAACATGAGAATAACATTCAGTTTTAATAAAAGACTACAGGTCTAGTTTTTTTTAAAGTTTATCTATGGGTCTCCAAGTCCTGAGAAATCTGCTGTATGTACTCAAACAGCATGGCAGAGAAATCCTGCCTGCTGTTTTGGTCCTACACCAAAACCTTTTAAAAGGATAATGAAGACAGCATCACATTTCATAAGAGATTTCCTGAATGCCTGTTGAGCTGACCTTGTTTACAAGTACTCACTGAAACGATTAATTGCTCGTATGTTCCACTCCACGCTGCTATGGCTCAGAATTTTCTGCCTATACTATCCATGTGGACATTTGCCAGCAAGGCAATTTCTATGTAATTATCTAATTAATTATTATAAATGCTGGCATTTAACAAAAAAAGCCAGCTGGCATACATAACAATCACTTCACTTTGATTGTGCAAGAACTACAAAAGGCATTTGTTTCCTTATTAATAGCTACAAAATATAGATGAAGCTGAACAGTTTTGTTTTAAACTACAGGATCAGAAAGGGCAAGAGAATAGTGGTGAAGGATTGGACTGGGAGTCAGGAATCAACTTGAATTCAGAGTCTGCAACACTTCTGTGCAATTGAGCCAATCAGTTTATCTGTGCTACAGGTTCCATTTGTATATTAATGCTTTCTCATTCTCTAGCTTTATTGCTTAATTTTTGCTATCTGTTCTTTGGTAGCAGGAATCTCTTATGTTAATAAAGCTGAATGGGATCCTGACTGATTACAGTATAATTTTTTTTTCTTCCTACTGTTTAACATCAGGGGAATTTTGACAGTAGAAAGGTATGATTTCTTCCAAACCTAGGAGAAACTGACTGCTCCAGGTGACCCAGAGAAATCAACTGATATATTAATAGAATCATAGAACCATTTAGGTTGGAAAGACCTATAAGATTGAGTCCAACCGTAAACCTAGCACTGCTAAGTCCACCACTAAAACAAACCATAAAGCACCACATCTACAGGTCTTTTAAATACCTCCAGGGATGGTGACTCAACCACTTCCCTGGGCAGCCTATTCCAATGTTTGACAACCCTTTTGGTGAAGAAATTTTTCCCAATATCCAATCTAAACCTCCCTGCCTCAAGTTATGCAACAATATAGTTTGAAACAGTCCAAATGCAGCTACTGGAAACTAGATAAAAGCATGCTATACCCTGAAATTTAGAGCAAGGTGTTATTCTTCAGTGCTTTATTGACTTTAGCTAACTATCCCACAGAAACCCAACAACTTTATTATAATGATTAGTGAAGAACTGGATATCACCAGTCCCACACCTCCCTCTCAACTCCACCACAGATTTGCTGTATGAGACTAATGATACTGCTCTGTGCCCCAGTTCCTTTATGTAAAGCATGGGAATAATCCATACATAGCTACTCAACAGAATTGTTTTCTATTTTAATTCACATTTGCTCTAGGAATTTAAAGAGACAAGTGTTTAGCAATATTTGCCTCAGCATTCAATCCAAATATATATAGTACCTTCATGGCTATTAATGTCAGCACCATTACAATAGTATGAAGTAAACATGAACTCTATCTTTTTTGGAAGTTACGCTATATCACTACTGATGTTATTATTGCAGTTAAGTCATAAATACATCAAACACCCCCTAGGCTGGGTAACAGTAGGTCCTGACAGCTGAACTTCACACAAAACTGTGGATGTGTTGCATGAACTGGACAATACAGAAATCCATTAGATTTTGATCTTCATGGGATTCCCATACAATATCCTGACATCCCTGGCACACTTTAAAAACAAAGTACTTCAATCTTCAAACCAAGCAGAGATGCATCTCATTTCACTCATGCTAATAATCAGCACTTTTCCCCTAATTGAGAGGATGTAGCAGTTAGAGGAAAGCTGAAAACACAAATAAATACAACTGTGTTAGCAGGACTCATCACTAGGACAGCCAGCATTCAATCAGCTTTGCTCTCCCTAGCAGCTCTCACACAACACTGTGGGGATTACTGCTGAGTATTTGTGAGGGCAGCAGGATAATATGATATAGCAATTCATGCTCTAACAAAACAATCTGGAAAAGTAGCCAAATGGACAGCAGTGATTTTGCAAGGCATCATGGGAGCCCTGTTTGCCTGAACTTTTGCAAAGCTGACCACATTCTAGCTTTTTTCAAACATAAGTAGACATCACATGAGTTATATTTGTGACAAACAGCAGGGAACAGCAAATGTGTTTTCCTATCACTGAAGCTGAGTAATAATGCTCAAGCACAGTTTCCCAGCCAAGTAGGGCACAGCACATGCAACAGTAAAATGCAGCAGCACAAATAAAAATTCTACCTGTGTATATACTCCCAACCACAGACAGGTTACAGGTGTGATTTCACTGGAAAACAGGCAGCTGAACCAAGAGTTTGAACAGATTCATCTCCAAAAGGAACTGAGTTTGCACTCCAAAGTGGTTTTCATGAGAATACACTGCCAGTTTGGCTATGAGGCTGCTAGGGAGCCTGAGCTTTCAAAGTTCACAGCCCCAAGACAGTTGTGCTATGCAGACTTGCTCAAGACCAATCCTTCCAACACTCTTGGCTCTGCAACAGCCTCTGCAGAGCTCCCTTAGGGCCAGAGTCCTTACAGCCCCCCCAACTGACAAGGATGATCTGTTTCCAGGTTCCAGCTCCTAGATCCAGTCTGCAAAAGCAGGACAGGTCAGAGAGATCTCAGACTGGCAGCAGCTGCTCTTCTCCACCTCTCCTAGAATACAGAGCCAAACCATCTAATTTTCCTAAACTCTTAAAAATCTCCTCAGCAAAACAGCCATTTAAATTTGAAGCAGATTTTAAACCTACAGACTGACAGTGGGGTATAGCTGTGCTGTCAGAAAAGTTTCCTACTACTGACCTTGAAATCTGATTTCAAGGAATGGCTTATATTATACAATGAGCAGGACCAGTGGCTCAGGATTATCATTTGTACAGCATAATAGGATTTCAGGTGAGTTCCTATATGGTAGACCAAACCAGCTCAGATCCAAAAATATGACGACTGAAATCTCATTAAATGATTGCTGGGAGAGTTGTGAGCTGGAATAGATCGGGTTTGTTGCTCCAGATGGTTTAGTTTCTAGTATATATTAAAATTCTGTGGCTTATAGAGTCAAAAAAGGGAAGGAAAACTATTTGTATGGGACCCTCTCCCATCAGAATGGTCATTGGGAGTTCAAGGAATCTTTCTTCAAACATAGTATCAGTTGCCCATTTTAAAGCCTGCTTTTATTAAGTTCTGAATACTTTCCAGACTTTTTCTAGACTGATTTTCTTTGTTCCTTTAGCAGCAGGGAAACAAACAGGAAGAGCCCACAGCATCACAACACAGGAGCACGAGTCTGAACACCAGTGGAAAGCATTTAAGGTACACAAGCAGAGTATTCATTATAGATTAAAAGAGCCAGCTGTTTCACCCCAGCTACAGAAAAAACATCAAATACCAGCTTTGAAAAGAAATCTTCTAATCCAGTAACATAAAGTGACTACAGTAAATCAACTCAAGAGCAAAAGGATGTCAGACCAAACCCAGTATCTTCTCCAAGTTTACGTAAGGGATTTTCTGTAGACTTCAGCATCCCCTTCATAGGGGCCACATAAAACAAAGGCAAAGATACAAAAAGTAACATTAACTCTGCAGGATAGCTGGTAACATCCAGCACAGTTCAAGGGAAAAATCTCAGGGCACCACATTAAGCAAATAAACACTGTATGTCCCTGGAGTGTAAAGACAAGGGAGTGGAGGGAGGAGTCGGGGAAAAAAATGAACAAGGTAAAATTGAGTTATATATTATATAATGAAGTTACCCAGCAATAACTTTTTTCCTACTGCTGCAATGCACTAATCAGGGCAGAGAGAAAGCAGCATTCGACGCAATTTTGATTATTTTTTTCTCCTGTTGGCAAAGGGCATATCTTAAGTACATAAGTGTGAAGCATACTCACCTTCTATAACAGTATGGTAAATAAACTGAACATAGCTTGCCCCTGAATCAAATCAGTACTAGAGCAATTTGTGGAATAAAACAAGCAGGTATCTCAGCAACATAAAAAGGCTTCAAAGTTCTTTCCCCATAAAACAAGCTCTAACTAGCTTCCTCTTCCTTTCTGGATATCTGTACAGCATAGCATAAGTAATAAAGATTCCACTTAAAGTCCCAGATTCACCTAGTTAATTATGTGCTTAAATCCTAAACAGATGATGCTTTTCCAAGGCAGCATTTTTACCACCAGAATGTTGGTAAGATATCAGGAGTAGGAAGATTCATACGATATGTACATAATTACACTAGTGAATTCAGAACCAAATCAAATCCACCCACTCAACACAGGATACGTGGTTAACTATCTGCCCCCTCCTTTGTATGCTGTCCATTCCTATGGAAGAGCTCTTGCATCTGGTGCTATACACAGGATGTAACATGTCTGAAACATATTCCCTCCTGATTTCTCACCAGAAGCAAGGGCTACTACTAGCTTAATCCTGAATCTTTTTGCCTAGTTTATAACACTTGTTCTGGGGACAGCAGCAGCATTCTTGTAGAGGTCTTTTCATCCTTTATGCAACCTTAATATTAGTTTAATGTTGCTTTCTCCTGTGGATTATAAACAAATCTCTAGACCCAGAATAACACCCTTCATCCCTCTTAAGACAGAAAAGTGGTCATAACAGGCTTGTTCCCTACTTACTGGGCTCTTAATCTTCAAATATAATCAGCACACACAAAAGGAAAACAAACCCCTTCAGTCATCAAGTGGGAAGATCAGAGAACAAAACAGACATTATAGTGCACTGTAGTACAACTCATTTCTAGTCTATCCCGACTTTTGAATGCTTGGCTTCACAAATTCAGTAATGATCTTTTAACATTGCTCTGCACATTTAATCTCCACTCTTAGACCAGTTAGCTGAATTCTTTTCCTTCTCAGTAAGTTTCTGTGAGGTTAGAACACCAAGTGGACACCCTTATCAAATTATAAGTCTGTATAAACAGTGTTAGCTACCCTTTCAGCATGCAGAATATTTGTTAATTCTTACACCTTACACTTTTCAGAAGACAAAGATCTATTATGATATCCAGCTACAGTGTAGGTGTCCCTGGCTATTTCTTGATTCATGTGTACGTCAATTAGTACCTACCTAGGGAGAAATATCAGAATTTATTTGAAACCAAATAAAAAGTTCTCATACAAGAATTTATATCGTACTTTTGGCATGGCTTTGTGGACACCATTGAAAAAAGTCAAAACCATCCTACACAATCTTTGTGCCTAATCTGCTGAAACACATTAGCCTTAAGCAAAGCAGTTTAAAAAACATTTTTAAATGCCCCGATTTCTTTCAGTAGAAAACATACTTCAGAATTTGAGGTCAAAGAAAACGTGTTTGAATAAGAAAAGCAAAACAAGAAATCACATTTCTAAAGTTGTTCTTTAAGAACCACATTAGTTGTTTCTGTTTTCAGAACTTGTTTTAAACATCACATGCAAGCTGTGGCCAAGATGCCTGTATATAAACTCACTGGAGTTTATATATAATCACATGTGTAATCCGTGCACATGAATAAATTCAGTTTCACCAGCATCTGAGCCTTTTCTACATAGGAAATTATACCAAGTTTCTCAATTTCCTTCCTATTATGTTTATGTAATTTGACATAGGCAAACACAAGCAAGCTCTGCCATGTGCTAAGATGACTGGAAGCTACAGAGTATCATTGGTGAAGGACTAAGCTTAAGCTAGAAAACCCTGCTGAGAAGCAAAGTACAGCCGCTTAGGTTCACTGCTGTGAAAACAGAGTCCCACAGCTTTTGGCTGTTTCAACAGGGGCAAAGGAAGACTGTGCCTCAGAATGCAACACAGACATTGTCTCAGCAATCTTGGTGGAGTAAGTCATATTCAATATGACAAACATTTAAAACCTTCCATCAATCAAGTACTAGCTTTATTTCATACTGAAAAAAACCCAGGCAGCTTTGTAAAATCTAATATCTATAATAGGTTTCAAAGAAACCTACACTTTTCAAGTACATGCTTTTATTGATAATTACCATTTTTTTTGCCAAATATCTATTTTAAGCTGTGTGCACACAGTTATTCCCCTTGATAAGCTGGAGTACAAAAACCTCTTTTAAAAACAGTTTAAACTGAACTTTTACTCATTAGTGTTCCTGTAAATGTTATGTTAGAGCATGAAAGACAACTAGAACACTCTTTCTTCAGCACAAAAAGCCAGAATAATGGCATTGAGCTGTTCCATATCCTACTGTACCAGTAATAAGAGAATATTTTCACTGTGAAAATATCAAAACATTACACACGGTCTCAGTAATATCAGCTATAAAGAATGCATAAATGTTTAAAGTGCTCAAACGAACAAAGCTTCCAGTAGAAATCACACATCTTACTGGCATTTGCATTTTGAAAATGGTCTCCCAGAAAGCTCAACCAATCCTTCAGAGTTGCTTTAGAATAGTTACTGTGGTTTAATTAAGAAGATTAATTTTGAGTCAAAGTAAGTTTCTTGATTTCAGTGTGGCTGTAAGAAAGGCATATCACTCTTCTGATTATGCAAGAAAATCCCTAAGTTGAGTGTTCAGACAACAGTTCCACTTGCCTGTGCTTATAGTACAATCCAATACAACCTTGCAATCCTACTTGCTTTCAACTGCAACAGAGATTTGAGAATTGAATGTCATCACAGATAGCCATTAGCTAAGCAAATGAAAGTCTGGTATTCTGTAGCAAATTAGGACGTCACGTATTAACACTGCTAAAGGACTTTGAAGTAGTAGTGCAACATCCCTGTGGAATCATCATTTCCAAAGAANAAAAAAAAAAAAAAAAAAAAAAGAGGTTAAGCACCCTGTCCAAGATCACAAACTGAGTTTTTCAAGACACTGTATAGACTAACACTTCTTATTGCAGAGGTACAACTCCAGAAATTCAGTCCTGTTTAAATGCAGGAATAACGTCTGGTAGATGCTCTATAAACATAAAAGGAAAGCAGCTTTGCATTTTCTCTGCATCTAACATTTAAGCAAATAGTAATATGCTCACTAGAAATATGAACAGGAGACCAGGTATGTATAAGAGGCCTGCAGCAACTTTTTTTTCCCTTTACAGAGACCTACAAACGTGCAAAGTGTGGAACACCTTAAAATTTTAATGAACAAAAGAAGTCATACAGCTCCTAAAGCAAACAGACATTTCTGGCAGCTTCAGAGGGAGCTGGAAGGAAGAACCATTCTTCACTGAATCAATTCAAGCACCAAATACCATAAGCTGTTGAGAGGTGGCCCCCTCCCCCAACAAATGAAAATACCTCAGTAGACTTGTGTTTATGGTATAAGACTAAATTATAACATATATTTTAGAGTAGCTGTGAGAATTAACCACTGTCCTAACTTAGTAACCTTAAGTATCAATGAGAACATGATCTTCAACAGGAACTTCTGTTTTATTCTCAAAAGTGACTAAACTGCTTAGCCTGCACTCCTTCAAAAAATCTTATACTCAAAAGGTGAAGAAAACATGAGGATTAAGCTCTAAGACAACAGTATTTAGTAAATCCTAGTTAACTATTCATATTGCAAGCCTACATTTAGCATAATTTGTTGAACTGTATTTTTATCAAAAAATATTACTATGAACACTTCAGTGATCAGAAATGGAAGCAGACACTTTATAAAGAATGCCAGTTCCACTGAGCTACTGCAAATTCACAGCGACTGTAAAAATCATTAGATTAAAAAAATCTACAAGGTCATACCATACATCCATCTTTATACCCCAGCAGAAGAAATTGGGGTGTAGGGGTGAACTATTCCATACGCAGAAAGACAGAACCATGGTTAAAAGCTTTAGTGGTTTATGGCATTTCAAAGTAAAGAACAGTGACAATCCAGCACAGCCTAAAGGACAGGACCTGTGCCAGGAGTCCACTTCTATTTCTGGCTCTGTCACTGGTGGGCTGTGTGACCTTCAGCAGAGCGCTACACCTCTCCTCCTTCAACCACTCCTGGTCCACCGGGAGAGAACTGCCTTTTGCTATGGCCCTAAGTGACTAACAAGAGGGGACTTCACTATAGTGACAATGGCAGACAGCACTGCTGTACTTTATAAAATAGCAAGGGCAAAACAAGGGTAAGCCACTCGGCCTCCAGTTTTGTGTTGGAAGCATGCAGCTCTCTCCTTCAGCCAAGTATCATTAATACCTTACTGGTTTTATTCTCAGAAACCAGTAACAAAAAACTACATCTTCTGACTTACCTGACCCATTCCTTGTCTTTGCATCAGGGAACCGTTGCTACATTAAACTCTAATTAGTTCTTTATTTATCTATTTTTGAACTGCTAAAATTCCAAAGAACAAGGTTTAATTCCATTCCTTCCCAGGTCATCATCACTAACGTTTAGTAAGTTTAATTTACTGGGCCAAGCTCTGAGCCTGCATAACTTAAATAGTTCACAATTTAGCCTGTCAATTTTAAGCAATAAACAAATAATCATAGATAAGAAATTAATACCTGAAACATTTGGTATGAAGAGAGATGGTCACATTTACCATTATATTAGCCACAAAGGTTATAGTTTAACACAATTAACTTTCTAGTATAGGTTAGTTTTACCTTTAAATAAAAATAAAACCAAACCAAAAAACTGAGCTTGTTATACTTGGACGCACACTGAACTATAAAACCCCATCATATTTCTTGTCATCTGACTGCTATTGAGTCACAAATACTGTAAATCACCTTAGCAGTGATTAATGTAAAAACTGTACTTCATTACAATCATAAATGAGAACACATCCTAACCCTTTTTCACTATTTCACATTTGAGCAAAGTAAAAAAGCAAGCTTAAAGAATGTGATTTTAATTTCCCTCTCCCCTTTCCTTCAAAATATATCACTGTCAGCTTCCCAAGAACAGCACGTCCAAGAAAGATTTCAGCCATACCATCACAGTACATAGCTACCTCATTGACAAGACACAAGGTAAACATTAAGTGCTCTGCATCAGAGCAGATGTATTTTTATAGAAAATTATAGAGAATAAGCGTGGTACAAAGTATGAGTCCTCACAATTTTGTGTTTTCTCTAACACTGAAGCATATAATGACCAGTGTTCTTTGCATGACCAACCTCAAATCTAGCAGTTTCAAATTTGTGTCTCTATGTTTTTCTAGACATGTGGGATGCTAATGTTCACCTTGGCCTACACATTCCTTGATCAGATAAAAGATACAGTGGAATTTCAGTCAGTGTGTTCAAACACAGCTAGTAATAAAAACATTCCAGTAACAAGTTTTTACAATGTTTTAATAAATACAACCCTGAAAGTGTATACATATGAATTTGGAGCCTACTTTGAGACTAACTGCATTTGTCTTTGAAGAACATTAAGAGTTTCTCAACCTACTTAATTTGTTTTAGAGTTACTTGCATTAAGATGGTCTAATGAGCTCTTTTTTG
This sequence comes from Anarhynchus alexandrinus, assembly GCA_008711295.1. Lineage (NCBI taxonomy): Eukaryota > Metazoa > Chordata > Aves > Charadriiformes > Charadriidae > Anarhynchus > Anarhynchus alexandrinus. The sequence continues at coordinate 779,520 of VUYV01000016.1, read as the reverse complement.
CTAAATCCTCTCTACCATGTTTGACCATAAACTTGGTTTCAACCCCCCTTGGTATTTTACTTCCACTGCAATTAGCTCATTCCTCTGTCATTCTCTTCTCCCACACTAACAGACTTCAGAATTTTACTTCTATCTCTAGGACTAATCCCCTCTAATGATTTTTTATTACAGCACACATTTGATTACTGTATCATGCTGCCTCTCTGCCCCCTAGACATAAAAAGTATCTCTGGAAGTTCTGTACCTTTCCTGCTAGTCTGATGTTACTCACCGCTTCTTGAAATTACTGATTCCCAGTCCACAATCACATTATTTTACAGATTGACTGTTGCCAAACCCAAATTGACTTCCATATTTTCTCCTTTATCCAGCAGTATTTTCAACCTCTCTGAACTTTTCACTAAACTGCCTCTGTCTTATTTCAATAGCAGGCTTCTGGGTATATCACAGACATCTCAAATTTAACTAAAAACCTAAACCACTTCCTTTGTGTAAAAATGTCCTCTGCAAATTAATTTCTACCATTATGCCTATGTTCACGTGCAAAGAAGTGTTACAGTTTCTTCTCCTAAACATTTAGATTGAGCTGAAAACTTTAAATAGATCTTTTTAAAATGGAGAAAAATCTCAAAATTTTATATCCCAACATAAATTCGGGTATCAAGATCTAGAATCTTGCTCAAGGAACCCAGTCAGTCTAAATATGGAGTGCTTTTTTTTACTACTATTTAGTTCCATTTCATGTCATCAGGGCTATTATTCTCTGCAAACAATTTAAAAATTACTTTGAAGGAAAAAGTATTCAATGCCAGTTGGTACAGTCAGGAAACTTGCAGACACCTGACTAATGAAACAGACAGAATGACAGTTGTGATACTAACGAAGGGTTCCTTTCTCCCTTTTTATGTAGTAAAAATCTAGAGTTTTCTACCCAGTAACACACTGAAGTCATTTTCAAGCCTTGTCACTTATATATTTAAAATTAATTCTTCTTAACTGACATTGATATTAAAAATTAAATCACTCAAATTAAATTAGTATTAATTTACTAATTAAAAACCATTTCCAAGACAAGCAATCTATATGTAATATCATGCTTTTCTACAGAGACAGGAAGAATGCTTACTATGCTGTTATATACTGCTTGTGTCTAAGAAATGTCCTAAAATTTCACATTTTTAAGCGTCAGCCTGATTTGAAATTTGATTTTTTGGAATAAATTCTGAACCTGGCAATCTACATTACAAGAGTCTTATCCTTCTTTTTTAATGGAAAAGTAAGTAATATGTCATCATTCAGAGTTCAAAAAATTCTCATAGGAAAGCGATTTCTAGCCTGTCAGTGCAAGTTGCTATGGCAACCACCACAAAGGCTATAAAGGCTCTAACCTTATTCCAATGAATAAAATGAGAAAAAAATATCACAAGATACTATAATGAAAAACCCTGTACTATAAGTCTTCCTGAAAAAAGAAACCAAAGGACCACCTCCTCTACCCCATTTAAGAATATCCAGACCGGCAAAAAAGCCTTCAGTTTACCATAAAACCTTATGTCATTATGTTTTAGAAATGCTGTGACTCTGCTTTTCTTACGACTTTAGTATTCTTTGGCTTACATAAATGTAAAAGACTGAAAAAGAGCTTTTAGTATCTAAGGATAATGGGTGTTATCTATGCGGAGCAGTAGCAGCAAACAGAACAGGACTATAAAATACATTAGGGAAAAAGGTAGTGAAGAAAAAGATGGATTCTACCATAACAGTCTAAAAATAGATTCACTTCAAATGAAGCATGTATAGTTGAAAGTATCTACAGATCTACAGAACAAACAGCTCCATCTAGAGGTTAAAGAGCAAGGGATATTAAAGCAAGCTTACTGGTAAAACGTTCTCAAGACTTTCTAGAAATACTCTCTAAAATGGTCTGCAAAATCTCCTAATTAAAATAAAAAACTGGCTTCAAAATACATTATGTAAAAGCCAGCTGATCTTTGAGAACCCAGAAGTTTTTCATTAAAAACAAACTAAATACAAATATTGAAATGAAAATATCTAAAAATCAAAGTGTCCATTCATACCTTAAACTTCTTGCATTTCAGTGAATTTTCAGTGAAATTCACACTGAAATCCTAGCCTCAAGGAAGTTGGCAAATTTTGCCAGTTTTCAGTGTGATGAAGATTTCACCATCTCAGAATGTAAATCAAAGTAGCCAGGCTTCCAGCACCACTTCAACAAAAATTTATACCCATGTTCAACACCAAGTGAATGGTCCAATAAGGAATGAAACTTCTTGCATGTGCAACACTTTTCAGGCCCCAATCCTTCATACTTACACATCATTTTTCATTTATTTCTGCAAGACACAAAATGCCCCTGCTAAGCTGTTACATGCTCCACAGCAAGCTCTATTTTGCATGTCATCTATCAAAGTAATTCATTATAATATTTTATGTCTGCAGGGAAACAATTACTTCCACATTTTAGGAAAAATTCCAGGTTTCAGCACACTGCTTAAGAAACTACACCAGGCTCAGGTAAAAGAGGCCAGTTGTTTTCCCTGGCAAGATAGGAAGGAACCAAACCCGCAGCACACTGCCTGCATTAGCAAACACTCCTGTGCTGCATCTGCAGCACTAGATCCCTCAGTTCTAACACAAAGTTGTGTTTGACTACCCAAGACTCTCCAAAGACCATCAGTTGCCTGGCCAACTGATTTTCAAAACGGATCTTCTCTAACATGCTCTCACTTCAGTAGAGAGCTTCAAGTACAGGTGGATAGTCATACCTCCAACTCTCCTGCTATAAATCTTATTTTCTCCACCTTATACTGGTTCTGATCACTCTCCATCTAAACTCTACACATGTATTACAGTAATGCTTAAGACATCACCAGCACTGTCCTCATAATTCCTCACAGATTTTACCTTGCAACCTGCATTTAAAATAATAAATAAAAAAAAATCACATGAAGACATGGTTTCTTGAGCCCATACTGGATGCTTCCTAGCTATGCCTCACAATACAAGTAGTGATACAAAACAGAATTAAAAGGGTCAGAAAATCAGGAGCAAAGGACTGCTGCTGGAAAACCATTGGCTTAGATGTCTGCTGCATTACTGCTCCAGAACAAAGGCATGCTTTGTTATTCACTCCATGCTTCTGGTAATGTTGAATCGCCTCATCATGTTTTTCCCACATTTTTTAAACTTTATCCTCCTTTCAAACCCTTATCCCTCTTTTCCGTTCTCCTATCTTGTTTTTTTCTATTTACCTGTTCTAGAATTGTACTTCCTTACAGTGTCTCTACTCTCTTTTTACTCCATTTTTTGACTATTTAGCATCATGAAAAGATAAACATTGTTTATGTGAGACCAAAGCACCCCTTCCAGCTACCATACTAACATTAACAAGCCAGAACCAGTTAAACAACTGAAAAATCATTTTATTACCATTAATATGTGATTTATTTTTTTTTAAAGTCCAAGTGCTGCATCTCTGAAAATCAGGCTATTTTGTGCCTAAAGTTTAATTTGGAAACTTATGCGAAGTGTGAAAATACTTGTTCAAAAGACACTCCACAAACTATTCTTGAAAAGTTTCTACAAGGTAACACATTGTTCCAATATTTGAAATAGCACTCACTAGGAACCTTTCTTGAAATATCTTACAATATTGATTCATGTACTGTATTTCTGTGAAAAGTATTCAATTTGTTTGAGCATAAAGATCTCCAAAATTTTAACAGGTGTCATACACATACAGTCTCTTAAGTTCTGAATATCTAGCAAGTTGGTGACAGAATTTCCTCCTGATTATTTATCACAGTTTGAATACAAATGTATGTTTGGGATTACTGGTTTATATTAATTTGCTATAGCAGCAACAAGCCTCATTTTTTTTTTATTTAATATTGCATTTTAAATAACCCCTGAATCTAGAACACAGTATTATGATCTCCTAGGAAGCATGACTGAGCATTACAGAAAAATGCTATAAGCTCTGGAAAATACTTCAAAGACTCAAACCTATTTTGATCTTCTGTTAATATGTACTAGCAAAGAGAAATAAGGGCCTTTCAAAGTAGCTGGTCATATACAATAACTCCCTTTTCATGTGCAAGTTCACCAATTTAATGCCAAAACTAAACTCAGTACCTTTTCAATATATCAGATCCCACACAGGGAGCAAGGAAAAGTGAAGTATTCCTCCTTCAGCATCCTACTGTAGCATCTCCAATTTGTATCTTAACGCATACTTCAAGAAATCATACTTCAACTTCAGCATTGCAACATTATTCCCACATCAGAGGAAGACACTGACTTCCAGCATGAAATGAAGAAGCGGCATTTCAAAACAACTTTATTTGCTCTGAATATCAAAGACAACGTACATCAAAAGCCTCAACAATTTTTTTTTTCCAGTCACAATCCAGCTTGCTGACCCTACTTAAAATTGCATAACAATGAAAAATAAAAACTTTTATTTCCTTTTGGAATATTCTGTATACCAACACATCTTTGAGAATGAGCCTCGTCTTGTTAGTCTAATTTTGCAGCTCTACTGCAAGATCCCATATTACACACAGACTTTCTGGTGTTGGGGTAAGCATGGTTTCCTTAAAATCCCATCGACACAGATAACAGGAAAGGGGAAAGTATGGAAGAAAACACTGCATTCTGTAGCAATTCTAATTCATGCAAATACAAGAAATACCAGCAGCTAAACTGTGCTTCCACTTAAATCTGCTTAATTAGAATAAATCAACTAGACTAGAAATTTTTAAATGAGAAAGTACTCCAACAAACAGAAACCAGATTGATTCGTCACATGTTCATTTTCAGTGTTCTAAATTAACTAGAGAGATGGAAACTTTACAAAATATTTAGATCAGGCTATTAAAGGTGTTCCAGAAAATAAGTATTAACTTTACTTAGGAAGCAAAGAACTGATGTTCCCCAGCTTTGTAAATATTTTGCAGCCCAAAATAAGCAACCTAATGTTAAGCTCAAGACCAAAGAAAATAATTACTACAAATACTTCTGTCACATTAGGTAATCATATATAAATCTCTTTACCAGAAAGTAACACTATTTTCTCTACAAAAATCCAACTTCCCTTTATCAAACTTCAGTTTTGAAGCAATTTCTGTGTCGGAAAGTGCTGGCAGAATTTGCACTAATAATTGCTCATCCATAATAAAACTTACAAAGGAAAGTTTTACCATTGCTCATTCTTTGTTGAGAGAACAAACCACTGAAGGGTTTTTAAAACCTCCCAACAATCTCACTATATACACTTGCAAAAAATGGTAGTTGGAAGCAACTGAATTGGGCATTGTGTTTTTCCAGGCATCACTTCCTCAGAGTGATAGCTTTAAGCTTTCAGAAATTGGCTATTTCATAGAGAAAATCATATCCATTGTTTTAAAGACAACAAAATATTTCAACATTTATTTCCAGAAAATACAGACTACAGGCCTTTGATGAAATGTGTATTTATATATTAACTTTTTTAAATCAGGAAAAAAATCATCAATTTAAAGGAAACTGGGTTTAAATATAAGTAAGACTGAGCAAGCATTTCAAGAAGTTCTTCAGTCTGTTTCTTAACAGACAAGTTTTGAAGAATTAAAAACCAGATCTTTGCTTACATGTATGAATAAAGGCTTTTTCTTCATTTCACAAGAAAAAGTATGTTAGGGAAATACACTGACAAACTGTGTGACACTAGAAATTAAAACTGGCTGATGCTACACACTATTTTTAAAGCTTAAAGACTTTTTTTACAGCTTAAAAAAAAAAGCATCTTCTCAACACCTCAAAACTAAAACTGATTATTGAAAGTACTGTTATATTGCTGACATATGAATCTACTTATCATTTTGGATTAAAAATGCTTCTGTAAATTACTTTAGTAATACTAAGAAAAAAACACAGAAATACTTACATTGCATTTACTTTATCTTCTGGGCCCTGAACTTGGCCCGTTACAGTTCCTTGACTGGTATTTTTAACCCAGCCAACCAATCCTAATTTCCTAGCTTCCTCTTCTGTGTACTGATTTGAAAAATAATGAAAAAGGACAATCAGTGTCAGCACGTACACCACATGCATACCACTTAAAACCCCACTTTCATTTTCATAGCTTTAAGATCTACAGTTAAGAAAAAAAAATAATCCATAGATGATGCTCATACTCAAGCATTAAGATATTCCTGTCAGCTCTGAAGTTGCAGCAGAAGCAGTCAACTTTTGAACAAGATTTTTACATTTACGTAACAAATGCATGAGTTAATTCCCACTTCGATTTTCACAGCTTTTAATACTTTTCTTCAAAAAAACCTATACATATGATGGCTCCCATCAAGACATTATACTGCTGGTAATAAAAGTCATCTTCCTCTTTGTTTTATCATATATACATGCATAGAAACCTTCTGATGGTGTGACATTTGGTGGTGTTTTTTTTCATTCACAGGGAAGCCAAGGACTTGCTCCCCTTATTTCAGCAACTTTTAACACAGTTTTGGTCACAAAGGACTCTACTAATTCCACACCACTCCCTTGTACCTAACTCTACTCCTTTCTTTAGCTCCTATCGCTGGTCATTCACATCAACATCACTTCAACAATCACAGTGTCTAAACTCATTAAATTTGCTACATGTACCAGCTTCGTAGTTCCTTTTCTCCAGTTTCATTTTAAATCCTTTCCACCTGACTTTCCCCTCTTAAATTCTATCCCCAGCTGCTGCATTACAACTAACAAATAGCAAAGGTCATAATCTAATTATACTGGTTTTCTAATATTTTTGCAGTATCACAACAAATTATGTTTCCCAGTTATTCATTTCTTGTGATGAAATCGGGAACTTTTAAGTACTCTGGTTTTTTGAGTTGGTTTTTTTTTTGTTTGGTTTGGGTTGTTTGTTTTTTTTTTAACTTTCTCATTTTCTGTCTTTCAGATGAAATACATGCATGGTTTTCATGATTTGTCTCTGAACACTGAAATGGTAGAGAACAGAAAGTCTGTTTTGCAGAAATCAATTACATTTTTGTTCCATGTAGGACAAAAAAAACACTATTAACCAATACACCATTTATTTACATTAAAGGTACCTCCTCTGTTTTGCTTCTTGCACATTTAATGCAACAAGTATAAGACTACATGACCCATGTTTTTATCTTGTATTACAGAACATCAACAGACTGATGGCTCTAACAATAAGATCTGAGAGTTTTCAATACATTTTGATGGGAAATAACCACCAAACATTTCAGAGTATGTGCAGTAATACCCAAAACACTACACAAATGCTGAGTGTGCACACTGCATTATCATTCTCTTTGGACACTTATTCTAATGCCAACAGCCAAACTTCAGGTCAATATGACTACATTCCAAAAGATGAAACAAATTTGGGGGTAATCTAGGCAATTAAAAGGTGTTGCTAACTATGAAGAATATTTTTCAAGTTGATTACAAGCAGCTTCTCCATACTAACTTGTCCAAAGGCAAGGGAATGCAGCTGACAACCTGTTTCTCAGTACTGCTTATTAGCTCAGGACTGGCACTGTGGTGTGTGTTCACATGGCTCCAGGTCAGGTCAAAACAAGGCAGAGCAAGCTTGCACCTGCCCACCACATAATGTGCGGACATATGCTTTCCACTTGACACATTAATTAAATTCAAGACATACTATATTGTAATCCTCTACCCATTTCAATTTAGCACTCTTTCACAATACATATAAAATATGCATAGAAACTTTTAGGTCTAATATTAAGCATGGTCCAACTATTTTCAGACAAAAAAACGTTCTGTTTTGAAACATGCTCTCTTGTTTCTTGGGGTTTGGTGACATGTAAAACTACCTGCTGCACATTCAGAGCTGGTGGAGATGTTTGGCTGGGATATGAACCACAGACTGCATGTTTGTAGCACATTGTTACAAGGAAACACAATAAGCTTCCTTAAATAAAGGTACTACAATTGCATTAAAAAATTAAACTGGAACACATGGTTTCAGAAGCTAATATCAAGATCTTCAGATTTAACCTTTCTAAAGATTAATATGTTATAATGCTCTTGTGGCTGTTTTATGACAAGTAATCCAAACACAATCTTTAGACACTATACAAACAAGCAACACATTAGTAAGCTTTTAAAAACCCATTTTAATATAACAGTAATATAAAACAAATATTTTTTTTCCTTTTAAATCCACTTGCAATACTAACCGTTTAACCTAGAACTCAAAGTTCAGGTTGGATATGTTTATACTCTACAGACCTGGTGCCATATTTTTAGCACTGGAAATACTACACTTTAAAGTAGAACTGGTAAATCAGACATTGCCTTACCATCCTGAAACAAACACCTAGAAAAGAAAGAAAAAGACATTAAAATAATTTGAAAGCATACCACTTCTAGAAATTTCACTTAATATGAAGTTACAGTAAACCTCATACAAGTAATCTGTAGTCTGTTCTTACAGACATTTCAGAGAGCAGTTAATGAAATTTTAACATTGGGCAAACTCTACAGAATTTGGGTACCAGCTGGCCTCGAGCCTTCCCTTCGGCCAACGACTATTTTCATTAACGCAGTTAGCGCACGTAGCTTTCTCTAATGAAGATGCTGAAATATAAGAATTGCTTTTGACTTAATTTTCACCTTAAAATTTTGCTGCCAAACGCGGGAGGGGAGGGGTGGATTCCCACATAACCTCGCTGACAGAAGACACGAGCCTAAACGCAAAGCGCTTTTGACAGAAGAGCCCGTGCCGCCCAGGGAACCGGGTGAGCCTTACAGCGGGGGCGTATTTATAACCTTTTTTATTTTATTTTATTTTTTTCCCTTTCCCGTTGCGGACGAACCAGCGGCGACCGCCCCCCCTCCCCCCGCCGCCCGCCTCACTCGGCCCCGCGCGCATGCGCCGCCCGCCACAGCCGCGCGCTCCTGCCGCCGCCGCGCACCACCCCCCCACACACACACACACACTCATAGACACCCCCTGCAGCGCGGAGCCCGTCCTTACCTTGCACTCGTCCGAACACCTCGTAATCCACCGACTTGAGCACGCCGGAGGCCTTCGCCAGGGCAGACATGGCAGCCGCGCCGGTGAAGGAAGAGCCGCTGTCGCTGCTCTCCGGGCCGCGGCCGAGCGGGGCCGCCGCGTTCCCCCCGGACGGCAGCGCGCGAGGCTCAAGCTTCCCGCGTGAGCGGCCGCCTCGCGCAGCGGCTCTGCGGCGGGTGATGAGGGGCACACGGACACGACACCCCAAACCTCCGGCCCTCAGTCAGGGGTCCGAACACCTCTCCCCCCTTGAGAGACGCGGCCCCGCAGCTCTGAGGGGGGTTCGGCCGGAGCACAAAGCGCTCTGCGGCAGCTGCGGCCGACGGCGTGTCGTGAGGTACCTACCGAGGCCTCAAAGGCGCGATTCCCTCTTATATTTAGGGATAGAAATAACGTTGATAGAACAAAGGCCTGAACGAGACTGTCTCCTGTTTCAGGGCCGGTGCGGTAGGCGTGTACACCGAACCGGGTTTCCCACCTCGAGCACCCCAGGTAACCAGCATCGGCCTTTTTCAGGCATTTACAAGAATCATTGAAACAAAAAAAGTACTTGCCATACATGGCTGAACGGAGGTAATTTTGATAAGGTGGAAAGTTAAGTAGCTGATAGCTAAAACATTAAAAAAAAAAAACCACCCTAAATTTATCTTGGGCATCCCTTCCTGGGCAAGGCTGCGTGACTGACTTTTCTCATGTCTCCTCGTTACTTAAGCTTTCACCCAAAGTTTCAAAAGCTCATTTCTCTTCCCTGTGCAACCCCTGTGATGAGGCAAATACCAAAGCCAGCCAGGGGCGGGGCTCCTCAGCTGGAGCAGCAGGCCTTAAACGTAGAAAGCTCACCTCATGCAAACTATTCACCAGACCTTCAGTGATACCTATTAGTGCTCATGTTTTCATTAGCAAACCCTTTCAGAAGTGTTTGCATCTAATTTCTTTTATGTAGATGCTACATGTGCAAAAATACAGGCCAGAAACTGGTCATTTAGTCAGCTGCATCTCCAACCAAACACCACAGAGATTTTTCTCTGGAGTGTTCTATGTCTGCTTGCAGTTTTACTTTTTTCTCCCCCCTCCCTGCCCCTGTTTGCTTTTTCTAAAAAAAAAAAAAAAAGTGTCTTCAAGGCAGAATTCTACACTAGAAACAACATTTAACCAACCTTAGAAAATGAACTGAGCCTTTTCTTACTCACTAAGACATTAAGGCAGGATAACTGTGACTTTACAATAAAAAAATCAAAAGAATAGTTTTATTTATTTTCTCCATTAGGCAATTCCCTCCCACACACCACTTCATGTCTTAGCAGTAATGCAGCATAACCTGTGTTGTTTACACATTTGGATCTCAAGACTAGAGGGAAGTTAAAATTAGATCAAGACCTAGGAAAAAAAAAATTGCTTTCCTGAGACACATGAAGTAACTAGAGAAACAACCATTCAATTCAGTGCAGAAAAAAACCCATTCATACTGATTCAGAAAGCTTCCAGTATCACAGGAAATAGGAACACAATGGACAAAGTTTCATCATTTGCTTCAACTGTATAACATTAAATCAAACCCTTGCCTTTTACAGGAGTCATACATTTTACACGTGTGGAATCAGCACCATTTTGTTTTTAAAAAGAATTCTACAGAAAGGAACAGAATGCAGTATAGACTCAAAATCTTCTGTCGTTTACTGCCATCTATCAGCAGTGAAGAGCAAGACAGGTAAAAAATGAATTTACAATAGCAGCCTATTTACAGTATAAAGCATTGTAACACAAACCTTGAAACTAGAGCTTATTCTGGTATTGACTACACTTCGCTGACTGCGCATTCCAATACTGGCAATGGCAACATTTGTTTTAAGAGAGTTTTTGACCTTTTAAGTGAGTTTTCTTGGTGTCACTCAGTTAGGTCTCCTCATATCTACACTGGCTCATTCTCAGGATGGGAATCCATTCCTGTCACTGTCCTTGAGAGCTTCCTGGCTCAGAGATACTCACCTCCTGTCTTCCTTCCACTATTGCATTTTTTCAGAAAATATGGTTTAAGATTTTTTTTTATTATTATTTTTTGCCAGAAGAACATTTTGTGACTCTCCCTAGACAAGTCTGAGTTTCTCATTATTTCATGACAGGTAGCAGGGATACCATGTGGAGCCTGAAGAACTGCAGAAGATGATACCATGAAACACCTAATATTTTACAGTCCAAATATAATCAATATCAGTAAACAAACAGTATTTAAATAGTCTAATTAACAAGTGAACTTTAGCATACACTACCAAGAAATGTAGGCAGTCTCTATGAAGTTAGTGAAATTCTGAATTTTTCCTTCCTCTTTCAGCTGTTTCCTCTAGGGTGGTGATGTTGGCTTAAGAAGAATTAGCTGGTTGCACTTCCTAAAGCTACAGCCAATTGTAAAAAATGCTAAACACCTACATCTATTAAGGCATAAGATATATTCCTTGATTATACTGTAGAGGAATGCAAATGATTATGAACATTTCCTGCCACAAGCAAATTGCTGTACCTTTAGGATGAGCTTGAGGATGAACAGAAAATGTAATGCCATAACATCTGTGGATAATCTGGAGATAAAATATGGAGTCTTTCATACTGCTGCCAGCTTAGCTATTACCACATAGTTTGATACTCAGTAAATAAGGGTGACCTTTTTTATTACTAAAGCAAAACAGCAACAGTCACAATTAATATCCAAGTGAGAAATTGCAGGGGCTGCAGCGAATTGCAGTGGTAACCATTGTGGTGCCAGTTTGCCCAGGGCTTTACTATGTTCACAGCAGTTGCTTCTTTAATCTCTTATTTCACCATATTAAGTTCACTTCTTTTCTGATCACTACATATCCTTGTTAATTCAAGTATACACTAGCCAGCTTTTGTTTCTCTGTCTCTTCCAGAAAACATTGTTTTGTGTTCTCACTTCTGATATACAGACTGACTTTCATTCCCAGCACAGTGGCTTCTAGGAAGAACTATTATTGCAACTTAAGCTTGTACAGAAGGGCTTCTTTATTCTGCAAGATGCTTTACTTGACAAGCTTTTCACAATCAGTGAAAACTATTGCAGATAGGTCTAGTTTTATCACTAGTTCATCTACCTCTACTCTGAGCATTAATCCTTTAAAAGTTCCTCCCAGTACTTTAAGCAGAGTAAAATTTTCCCACTATCCTGCTTTTAATTATAGCATGAAGAAAGGATATAACAAAGAATATCATTACTGGAAAACATCAAAAACCTGCAACAATGCTACTGCAGCCAGACATCAGGGAACAGCATAAACATGGCTATGCAAAAAGCCAAGGATCACTCCAGCACTTAAATGACACAGTCCCACAATACCTGAGCAGGGCAGGCAGAGCAAGGGGGTTGCAGCAGGGCCCATGCAGGAACAGTAGAAAACCAGACAACTACAGCACAGAGATAAGATACATCCAAAAGACAAGCTGAAGGTAGAACTAAAGACTAGTCTGCCTGTGATTTTGGGAAAGTGAGTGTGCTCAGCCCTGAGCTTAAATGGAGCTCCTGGACCAAGGAGTAGAGGGGGGTGTGGTAGGGCCCAGGTGAGGCTGGTCAGGACAATTAGACCTATTGGTGCCCTTGACACTGACCACTATCAATTAAAAGTTTGTGACAGAAGAATCTCTTATTTATTAAGCTTTTGTTTTAGTTATTAAAGTTATTTTGAAAGTTATAGCTTCATGATTTATGCTGTTTGTTCGTCTCCAGCACAGAATAGTTGGAAAACCATTAAAACTGTTTTTTTTTCAATACCCACTACTGCTTTCTCTCTATGTGGCTGTCACCTCACACCACCATATCTACTTGATGTTTTCCATTCCTAAAATTACCGTCTTTGGCATTTAGGCAGATGTTCCATCAGGCACATAACCTCCCACCTTGTTGTTTTAATTCATCCTTCAACTTGTAAATACGCTGCTATTTTTCTGCACCGTTTTAATTTAACATGGCTCATCCTCAGACATGTCCATGGTTACATTTCTGCTCTCCTGCTACCTTTTTGTAGTTTCTTGCACCATCTACAAACTATTAACATTCCTGACTTTTCTTTGGAGTTCACCCCTCTCTCTCAGCCATCAACTTGCTAGCTGATATCTTTAGCTATACATTTTATTTAGAATTTTAAATATTTGTGCAACTCTGTTTTATCACTCTTTATCTGAACCAAACTCTAAACCTGACTTACTTGCAAATGGTCCCCAGCTGATTTTGATGAGTGGTTTCCCAAAGGATACCAAAGCCACTAGATAAAAGAAGCTAGTGCTCCTATTGCCTGGTTCTTGCTGTTACCTAGGAAGCACTGGATAACTAGGAAGGAGGTTAGAAGTGATGTAAGTTTAGTTTGTCCATTTTTTTGTTTGTTTGTTTTTTTCTGTTAAATGCAATGTATATTAATCTTTCTCTTCCATCCTTTAAAATAACACTCCACCTTTCTTTTGTGTTTACTTTTTCAAGCAAAGCTATAAACTTCCTTTCTGTAGTAGTCTTCCTCTCCCTTGTTCCCTTATTGTGTTTTCTTCTCCTAAATCACATTCACTCTCATTACTTCATTTTTGAATAAAAATTAATAGGATTTCTGCTTTATATACTTTACTTCAAGTTGTACAAGCTTCTTCAGGATCTTTATTTTGGAGTCCTTATTTGTATCGCATCTAAATATACCAAAAACTTTTGAAGGTCTAATCTTGATCAGCTGTGAAATAGGAGATGGCCTCATTTAATTTCATTTTTTCCTCTTTCTATAGATCACTGGCCATCAGTAGCTGTCCTCTTAAGCACTAAAGATCAGATTTAAACACCTGAATGATAATACAGGTATATAGTGAGATTCTTGAAGAGCTTTACTCTGCTTTTTTCTGCATAAGATATGAAACGATATCTTGTTGTAGAACTAATGAATAGAAATGGTTTAATCAGGCAGAAATAAATATAAAACAACTTTTATTCCATATGCTTTAGCACAAGACAATGAAGTGTTCCTGGCCTGTAAGTTTTGCTAATGTTGTTTTCAGTAGCCATGAGTCAGTTTATTTAGAGAAAATTAAAAATCGAGTAGAATGGATGTAAAAGTGTCAACTAAAGTAAAGATTTAGACTTCATGTACCTTTCATGGGGTATGTTCATATATCATAGAGAAGTGTAGAAAAACATAGAGAAGTGTAGAAAAAGTGTGTTTGTTAAGAGAGAGCATCTGGATATAAGTTAACAAACCAAAAAAACAAAGTAGGTTTGGCAAAAATGAAGTCTCATATTGAAGTAAAACAACATAGGACGAAACTTTTCTTTAGCTACGTCATAAGCAAAAAATTACTTTGTATTGTAGAACTGCAAAACTTGAAATTCAAGCATATAAATTTTATAAAATCTTTGAGGATGATCTACCTGGATACTTATATTGCCATGTAATCTAGAGAAAAAACTTTAACGGAATGGTTGAAACAAGTACTACGTTCAGTTTTGAAAGAGGATTTGATTACCCTTCTGAAAAAATAAAGGTTGTTGAAGTAATAATGCATGGACAAAAATAACAATTGCTAAAATAATTGCTTGGTGGTTGACTGTTTAAATATGTTACAGATGAATCTACAGTATACACATAGCACAGGCAGGTGACCTGGTTACAACACTTGTCTCCTGATCCATTTATAATGCAAGATCCAAATCCAGCAATCTGATATGTGTGGGAGGACCCACACACCTGTGCAGGGGCCCACTTAAGCAAGTGGAGTGTTGTGCAGAGGAAGGGTCATGCCTACACAGATCAGCTTACAGGACTGCAGCCAAACTTTGTGTGGATGGGACCTAAATTTGTCCCTCTCATGCTCTAAAATCATGGACTGCTTATATAAAGTAACACAAGTTAAATGGTAACAGATACAAAATTATGAAGCCATTATTTTACTGTGGCTAGACTATATTGTGTAGATTTTGTGTTACTTTGTGCTTTTTCAAACAGTTATTCTGAGAGCCTACATGTAGAACCACCATGTTCTTGTACAGCAAATTGCATGGGAGACTTCTTATTTTATTGAAGCCCTAATTCACTACATCCTGATTCTGTCTAGGGCATTAAGACCTATCAACTGTATTGTTCTCTGAAATGAGCTTTTATGGTTTAAGTTAAAGCAGTAATCCCCAAAGTTCTTTTGCTTGTGATCCTATTCACAGCTCAATAATTTTGTTTGACATTATATATAGATATGAATATTTGATGAAACTAAACTTTTGTTCACTTTTCAATGTTTTTTATCATTACCATGTCAAAGTTTGCTTAACCGTCTTCCACATAAAGATCTAAGGCAATAAACCACTAAATCGCCACAAACAAAGCCACATGGCAATAAAGTTCAGATTTTTTCAGTCTAAATTAAGCTTTGAAAAGTATTTTCACTGATATATAAAAAGAAAGAATCTTCAGGTAAATCATTTCTAGTTAGTAGTAGTAAAAATTTGAATCTGAAAATGTAATAAGGAACTGAACCACTAGGTAAATATAAATCCTTAGTATGAGGAAATCAGCCCTGAAGACTTGCATCATCATTGCAAAGTTCTCTTAAATCATAAAGTGTTGGTAAATAAAACATGAGGATATGAGCTGATGTATCCTATAGCAAAAAAAAAAAATCCATCTCAAACAAAAATGTGACTGATAAAGTTATATTGTTGAATTCTAAAGCATAAGAATCAGAGGGTGCAATTCAAGTTTAATTCTGTCAGTCCTATGCTGGCATGATGGATCAAGTTAGTCTTGGTTTGATGATTAAATCTAAACACAAGCCCACCTACTATAATGCCTGCAAGGACTTAAATTCACTGGGTATAATTTCATTACAGAAGACAAGTATAACTTGACTTTATAAGCGGTTTGTGAACAAAGGGACAGTTTAACCACAATATTACTTTTGTGATTCCAAGACCTAGTTTTATGGAAATTAGATTAGATCCTAAACTAACAAACATGTGAAAGCAGTGTTTTTCAGGAAAAAGTTTATTCTGCATGCAAAGAGAATGTTAAAATTCTTCAACTTGGCAAGCTGTTCTTTTGGCGTTGTCTTTGTGATCTTTATTTGACCTGGATTATTATTTAACGATTTGAAATGTCATGCTTCCTGAGGTTTTACTGGAGATATCAGTGAGCTCCAAAGGGAAAGAGAGAAAGTGCAAAAGGATTTGGGCTTGATGAAGAAAGGGAATCCAGGCCGTCCTCTTTACATTTAGAGAGAGCACGTTAGAAATCTTAGTGACATAGTTTGATAGGAAAGCAGAAGGAGATTTAGCTGATGTTTCATTTATGAAATACCCATTCACAGGAAACACATTAAAATTTGGGGAAAACATTGACTGAGGTGCTCCTGATGGTTATATTTTCTCTTCTTACGCAACACGCTGAGGAGGAGATGTGGTCATTTTAGGCAGTTAGTTCTTTATTCCCATTGAAATATGAGAAATTTAAACATCACCCTTCCCACAGCCACTGGAACAATGATGTCAGATTTTGTGGAGGATTTAGGACTCTCTAAAAATCTAAGAAAGCACAAAAGAGTGTGGGTTGGTAAAGGAATGGTTTATAATGGAGGTGGGTTGACAGCTATTACATTTTGCAGTTCTGTGAAACTATGTGATTCATTCTTATTAACTGCATTAGCCCACTATTTATTCTTAAAAGCAACAAAGAGAAACCCTAATTAGTATTTCAGAAACTTGAAATGTATTAGTGCAGCCTGTGTCATCAGGTATTTCAGTCAAGTCTTGCTGAATTGATTACTGCTTCAATTCTTGGAACTGGATAACTGCAAAAGCTTAAGTTACTATTTGTGTTGAAATAGATAAAATTAGCTATCTGCTATTATTACAGGGGTATCTGAGAACCAATGATGGGCAAGCAACTGGTGTTGATGGAGCGGGGGGTCAGAATAGCTTGTTAGATTTAGCAATAAATATTGTCATATTGTCATTTTAATACAGACATTCTCTGGGAAAGTGAATAGTCTGTCCCAAACATTTACTTTAAGTTCCCATAATATTGCCTCCTTAAATTGGTACATTGAGTTATTATTTCTGCTAGAAAAATAAATGGTAAATTAGTAATAACAATGAAAAGATGTTGATACGCTAACCTTGCTAAGCTAAAAAAAGAGAAAGCATGGAAGGCAATAAGTCCATAGATAGTGTCTATATTGTAACACATAAAAACTCTTATATGGTTTCAGATGGTCCTTCAATTCATAGTTCCCTGGTGCAGGACCTTGTACTGGTAAGAGTAAGCTGATAAGAGTAACAATTTTTTCTTGAAGAAGCAGTGTTTATGCACTCATTGTGTCCATCTGCCTGTCAACCTCCCATATATTTCTCCAAGTTGAATCTGCTGGCCAACTCAAATCAAATAAGGGGAGTACGTTTCAAAGACATTAACTTGTGACAAATTTGGTGAAAATCAGGATCTGGATGAAGGAAGATGCTCTCTTGCCTCTGAAAGGTGGAATGAAGCTTTAGAAACACATACACGTTATCTAGATGCAGCAGGGAAGACTTAGTGCATACCAAAGGTAATGAAATAGACCCTACAGTGGGATCTTATGTGCCCTTTCTTTTGTCGTAACTAGGCAGAGTTTATGCTTAGATAAAAAGGTTGCTGCTGTCGGACCCAAACTTCCATCCATTCTTGCATTACCTTGATGCCATCTTCCCCATCCAACCTAGTAAAAACATTAGTAGTTCTGATAAAATGGGAGGAATCAGCATGATTTTTGTAGCAAGAATTCATGTTTTGGAACAACCTGAATGCTTTTGAGAAATCAGTGATTATGTGGAAAAGGGTGATCTGGTTGATAGAGTGTTTCTGGATTTTTAAAAAACTTTCGACAAAATCCTGTATTAGATTACTCTGGGCAGTAAAAGCAAGTGCCACTGTGAAGAACTACAGAAGTATCACATTACACTAAATGACTGGGCATTAAACAGTCAGACTAAATTCAGTGTTATTAAACAAAGTAAAGTGCAGAGCAAAAGCACACCAAACTATGCAAATACAGCGGTGGTTTCTGGATGAGCTATTTATTAGTCAAGAAAGAGATTCTGGAGTTACTGTGAACAGTTTTATGAGAAGATCAGTGTAATGCTCAGTGACTGTCGAGAAAAGCCCTTAGGAGAAGAATGTTAACATAGCAAAACGGAAAATACCCTCAGGTCAGTGTGTAAACCCTGGCTGTCCCAAATATCCTGTTCTAGCCATTCCTCACCTCAAAAACAATAGAAAAGGCAACAGACAAAATCAGTAAAGATGATCTGAAGCCTGGAACAGCTTCATATGAAGAAAAACTAAATAGACTAATGTTCTCCTGTGCCTTCTTGAGACAGAAGAATACTAGTCTGTCCAGGGGATACCACATAGGTCTATATAATCATAAATAGTGAACAGGACTCATTATTTCTCACATATGAGAACTCGTGGGCATCAATCAAAATTACCGGATAACAAGTTTATGACAAACTAAAGGGAACAAATTTTCACACTGTGCATGAATCAGAAATTGCGGCTGCAGAACACTGATGCCAAAACGTAATGAGCTTAAAAAGCAGATGAATGAGGGGATGAAAAACCAATTTAGCACTATTAAACACAATGAAATAGCCTGTGACTCAGGAGGTCTGTCTGTGAACTGAAGAAAATGGAAAGTATATAGAGGGGAAGTAAAATTGTATGCATGCCCAGTTCTTAGTCTTTAGTTCTTAGTTTTAGTCTTGTCACAGGAAACTGTTCTTGCATGTTTCCGCAGCAAAGACTGACTGAGCAAAGAGTGAGGTCAGTCTTAAAGAAACTGAAAGCTTTCCTGGAAAAAAGAAATGTTTGTGTGGGCTGGAGAAAAAAGGCGCAGAACCCAGGAATCTAATGAGAAAAGAGAATATTTAAGTTTAAAAAAAAATCAAAATGAGGGAACCAGAAGGAGATACTGAAAAAAGCAACTCTGATGGTGTCAGCCACTCCCTGAAAAGCCCCTGAAGAGCTGGCAGATGTTATCCTGTGTTTTGAGCAGAGGCATGATAGCATTAGGTACACAGGGCCGATGATCTTGGCTGGTATGGCCGTTCTCGTAGCCTACAGTCTAAGTGCTGCAGCTAACATGATGCAGAGGTGATGTGCTCAGCAGCTAAAGCACATCAAGCCATTTTGTACGCTCTGTTGGGATCTGAAAGTGAACCTTACTTGGTAACACCTCAGGTACCCCTGACACCACCCCAAATTCCCTTTCCTCCCAACTTCCTATTTCAAAATGGCCTGCTTTTCAGAGGTACTCATTTGCTGGGGATAACCAGAGTGACTCTGACCCAGTTTCTTCTAATTTCAGAGCCTGTCAGGTCTCCTGCTGATACCATTCCAGACACCGATGACCAATCCCTTACTCTATCTTTCTCGGACAAAGAGGGCTAGAATCTCCAAGGACAACCATTTTTCCAACCATGTCTCATCAGAAAGATTAATTCATAGCATGGTTATAGGATTTAAGCGTGTATTTGGCAAAGCCAAGAAAGCATGAATCAGATTCTGTATTCATCTATTGCAATGTTACTGAGAAAGAAAACACATGGGGGTTGTAGATAGCGGTGTCGCTATCTGTCTGAGGAAATAACAGTTAATGCCTACTGTATTGTCCTGCAGAGCTCTCTTTTGAGATTACAAGCTATCTTTTCTGCTCATTTTGTTCAAGACAGATTCTCTTTCTCACTTGAGTTTTTTAAGCTTCCTTAGTTCTTTCACCCAGTTCTTGGTACTTTGCCCAGCAGAAGGGCAGCTTCTGGCTTTATACTAAATATGGCTCAGTTTTCCACTGGGCTTAGCCTTTAAGTTACAATATACAAATGTGGCAAAAGCAACTTTTCTCTCTCCCTGGGGTTTCTCTGGATTTACAGTCCTATTGTGTTCCTTAATTAGAACATTCCTTCTATCCTAAATGGCCTTTTTGACAGTTACATTTCCAAGGTTGTTATGAAGTGTTAATTTACAGTCGTTGTTGCACCTTGAACTCTTCTTAACAGGACACCTGACACAATAATAAAACCCACCAATTTACAGTTCCTTGAATCCCAGTTTTAGTCAGCGGGACCTGCATTGGCATAATGATGCCCCTGATGCAATTATACTTATTTTCCCCATGTTACTAGGATATAAGCACAAACAACTCTCCACGTTAGACCAAATGAATGCTAGATAGCTTTGAGCTTGTTTCACGTGATCCTCTCAAAGGTTTGTTAATCTGCTGGATGTCTCCATAATACCCCGTGAGAGAAGCTGCTGCTTTAGAAATGTGCCAGAGTCTACCATGCAGATTCAATGCATAAAACCATGCAGCCAGAAGCAAAGTATAAATAATTCTTTAGCAGGAGAGAAAGGATTGGTTGCTTAAGGGTATATTTAAGTGAGCTTGCCTCTCTTCCAGAATTCATAAATATTTAAATATTTCTGATCCACATGTCAAAACAGCGAACACACAATCCACCCAAAGAGTTAAAGCTTGAACAACCACTTCAGCTATGGCCATGATAAACACAATTATTTGTGTTGAATACTACTTGAAACAAGGCCGAAAACCTGAACAAAGATTTTTGGCTGTTACTTGATTTATCCTGGGTTGGGAAAACAGACCTTATACTTTTTTTCTTTTTGTTAGATAGACATTGCCAATTTCTTCTCCTAACTGGAACAACATGGAAGACCTTACATTTTCAGCTAATGCCTAACTGAAAAGAGGAGAGATTGCAGATATTTTAAGATGAAGAGTATCTATTCACAGGTTCCATCTATCAGTGATATCCAAATGGGCTTTGAAAGTTTTCCTAAAGGAAAGTATTTATAATCTTACGTGAAGAAGCACACTGCTGTGTGTGATACCCCAGTGAAGTCAATGGGACTATTTGCAAAGTAGGATACTATCAGACAAGTTGGTATTTCACAATTTGTTCCTGTTTTGAAAGATAAATCCTTCCCAGAAAAGTTACATATAGTTTCCATTTTGCTAACCTAAGAATTGTAGGGAGGCTGAAATGAGATAAATGAAACAAACCAGAGAACTGAGAACTACAGATGCAACAGATGCATTTATCACTGAAAAAAAATACCATCAGCTACTCAAGCATTTGGGGTAAGGTCTGCCACAATTCTGCTTTGGCAAACACAGAGTAGCTGTATGAACTGCAAAGTCCATAATGAGCGGTTTCTATGCAAGTGACTGCAGGCTGCCAAGGGACTGCGTTTCCTTGATTTCCTAGAACAGCAGAATCCCTAGAATTGACCTTTGCGAGTTCACTGTCATCACGTGCTCCTCTGCAGCTGGTTTCTGTTTGGCAAGACAGTGAGACAGAAAAATCCATCTCAGTGCCTCAAGAAGAAATAAAAAGTAGTAACATCTCTTTCCCTGGAGTTGGCTGCATTTATTTCCTAGCCAAGGAATTGTTATTTATTTCAAATAGCTATGAGTAATTTGGAAAGAAATCAGCAGTAAGCTCCTATAATGAGGCTCATTTCTATTACTTTTTCTCCCCGCAGGCACAATAGTTTCCAGGGATATCTTCAAGAGTTTCAGATATGTAGAGGAAACAGACTGTCAAAGCCAGTTTCTCTTGTGTGGATTTGAGACAATTTTGCTTTCCAAATCTTAGGCACTAAGACACCTAAAGAGAACAAATCAAGGGCGTGGAGAGGAAAAACCCATTTTGCTGTAAATTAAATTATTTCACCAGGGAGGATTTTGGTCCTGTTTTTGTACAAACAGTGACTATCCATCCTTGTAAGAACAGTAAGACACTAACTTTAGCTGGGAAAGAGAGGAGGCCAAATAATATCTTGTGAATTGATATAATTGAGGATGGGTTTAGCTGCCTGAACTCTCGTAAACAGAACAACCAAGAATATAAAGTGAAGGATAGCAATGTTGCATGTATTTGGTCAGCCTTGTCTATGTAATTAAGTTGTTCAAATTATACAGGTGCCCATATTAAGACTTTTAACCCCTTCATGAGTGCCTTTTATTTCTGTTTGATATAGGCTAAACTAAGAAACATTCCACTTGTATTAGGACATGTATCTAAACAGGCATTATAGAAACTGAATAATATCAGTGTTCAGTGTATGTCCTTTAGGTGATACTGAACCCGCCTCCCCATCCAACTTGAAACATGTAATAGACTATTTAGACAGCCTTTCTTTAGGGACCTAAAATTAGTTGCTCTGAATCATGCTTTAGAAGAACCTATTTTTGTCACATACTATACAGGAAGCTTAAGTTCCTTGGCACCTCATTCAGATGCTGTAGTAACTCTTGTTTCCCTCCTCCAAATAGACAAATTCTCTGTAAAATAGAAGTTTATGCAATAGGTATGTTTCTACGTTGTAGTCTTTTGGCTCATTAAAATGTTCTCTATATTTAGGTAGAGCAGTGTTTCTCATATCTTTTTTTTTTTTTAAATAAGGCAAAGGAGGTCACGTCTCCAGATGAGGTTTTCTAGCTACAAACCAGCATTGATATGTTGTTTTTAAAATCAGTGTTTCTGTTTCTTTGACTTAAAACTGGTGATTTAAATTGCATTCACATGCTTCAGGAAGATTGGTTAGACTGACTAATCCTACTGCCATCTTGCTTATTGTTTCTCAAGAAAGTAGTAAGTGCAGTTGAGTTCCTAGGGGCAGGAGGGGAGACGAGCAGCTGCAAGTACTGCTCTTCACTGTTTATACCAGACAAGGAACTGCTATTACCCAAAATCTTTAGAACAACTCAGAACTTTCTCAGGGGCAGGGGAGTTAATGCTTTCACAGCAGGCTGTAATTACAGGCTCTTCTCATGTTCCGGTCCTGAAGGGATGGAGCACCTCCTTGCAATGAAAATGCTTTTGTTAGTCTAAAGACTTGCAGCTAGTAATCACAGATGCTTGTTCTTGGAGAAAGTGAGTTACTGCCATCTTGTCTGAAAGTTAGGACGGCAGCAGCTTCTTGACTGTCTTTGGCATCTTTCAGTGCCTGCTTTGGATGACTGACCAGTTTAGAAACACAGGGATGAGAGAAAGTCTGAGGATCCTTATCACAGTCAACATCAAAAAAGCAAGCTATTCCTCTTTATTTTTGTAGTGTGGCTCTTTGAGGTATGGGGCATTCACAGACCAGGACAGGTATGATACGGGTAATATGAAGCTCCTGTTGGATTGGGTGTTCTTTTCCAAATTGTAAAATATATAGAAGCCTGTCACTCAAAAAATTATTCAACTTTTAACTTAGGTCAGAAAGGACAGGGTCACTAAGCAAAATGTCTATATAGGAAAAGTAGTTGTTTGAGAGCTGAGATAGTAGAAACCACGGTTAAGGTTGAGTGACAAGTTTCCTAAATACCGATGACAGTGCTGGTGTTAGTTGACCTAAGGCAGCAAGCCGTCCAACAAGGGAACGTGTGAACAATGTGCAACGTGACTTAAGCCACTGTTAACAGTCAAAATTTCTCATGAATGGCAAGATTGTATTTTTTTCACAACTACAACGCTTGGATTCATCAATTCTCAAGATTTAATGCCAAAAACAACAGGTGGCAACCATATTTGGGTTGCTCTCAATTCATATTCCTCCTACTTAATAAGAGAGGAAAAAGCTGTTGATGCAAGTAGCACAGACGGGTTCCTTGTTATGAAAGCTAGTCCTTCATCATATGACTTGGGAACCAAATGTGCTTTTACACACTGCTGCAGCCAAAACATATTGCAAACGTGAAGAACAAATTTATTTTTGACTCACTTGGCAAAATGTATTATTTTTTTCCTTTTGAATAGCAGAATGCCAGCATACTGGGGGGAAGGGTTTTTTAATAATCAGTAAGTGTAATTAGTAAATTAGTCAATACGCAGAAAATACTTTGAAAATGCAAGTATTGTATGTGTGTTTGATATTGTAATTGCAAATGGACTCAAAATCTCTTTTTCCCTTGTTTCAGATTCTGAAAACAGGAATCATATTTCTGAGAACGAGGAGGTCAAATTAGTACAATGACTATCTGAGGTGCTGATGGCATACTTTGCACATTTTTCCCCCAAAGGTAAGTGTTTAATTCTAGCGGGATGCACTTGTGTGTCCGAGGTACAAAGATCACAGATGAGGAGGCTTATGGGTTTGGATAAAATGGACTCCCTAAGGTCAGAGGTGCTTATTCACATTGCAAAATACTTAGAAATGTGTGAAAAATCAAGCTGCGGTTTTAACTCGGGTTAGAAAGGGCAGAAACTGCAAGAGTATTTTTTTGTGATAACGTAGCTATGAAGCAACAGAATGCAGCTTTGAAGTTCCTTATGTATCAGCCAACTTCAATTCAGAAAATTGGACTATAATTTTGATTTATTTTTTTTTCCTTCAAGTCCAAAAAACTTCGCATGTTTCAAATTTAATAAACACTTTCCCACATTGGAAATGGTTGGTTGGACAAGCCACCATTGCAATTAAATAGGAAAGAAGAATTGCCCATAAGTGACCGAAAATAAGTAATTTTAGACTCTTTAGTTTCAAGGCACATACATTTTCACTTTTCCTTAATCGTGGATCTTTTTTTATTACAGCTTATGGGCCAGTTATCCAATTTATCCTTTTCTGAATTTATGATAAAACTATTATTTTCATAGTATTTAGCGACACCTTTTGCTTATTCCTGGTTTAACCAAGAAAAGGCTAAATCAAGACATTCTTTGTCCCCATGGAAATTTGACCCTAATCAAGTTTCATTTTTAATTCAGGCCAGAAAGGACACAAATTTATGTATAAATTATTTTGCGTAATGTAGATATGAGGCAACAGAATGTAATTGTAAAGCCACTGTGAAAGATGTCAACAAATGCCCACCAAATCACAATAAAAATTATAGTGAAGTCCAACTATTTTGTAACAATGTGATACAAAATCAAGGAATGGAAGGGTATTTCATAGAATCATAGAATCATAGAATGGTTTAGGTTGGAAAGGACCTTGAAGATCATCGAGTTCCAACCCCCCTGCTATAGGCAGGGACACCTCCCACTAGACCAGGTTGCCCAAGGCCACCTCCAGCCTGGCCTTGAACACCTCCAGGGATGGGGCCTCAACAACCTCTCGGGGCAACCTGTGCCAGTGCCTTACCACCCTCAAAGTGAAAAACTTCTTCCTAATGTTCAATCTAAACCTGCCCTCTTCCAGTTTGAAGCCATTTCAAAAGTATTGAACACTAAACAAAATCGTCCTCCTTCTCTGGTTAAAAGTATAGGCCTAGGAAGGTGAGAAAAGGCAGAACTTTGTTTCTTCTGTAGCTGCTTGAAAAGGCTCAACCCTTTGTAGCACCTCAGTCAAGTGAAATTAGCAAAGTGTCTCTTTTATCCTAGTCTCATCCCGTAACCCAGAACAATTACTTTCACTGAAGCTTTGGGAAAAGGAGTTATTCGGTACACTTGAAGTGATGATAGACTTTCACTTTCCCAAGATAGTAAATGAAAAATACTTGATGGAAAGCTATAAAGTAGCATTGAACCTCCTTTGGGCACCCGGGGAAAACCTTATTTACATCATGCTGGTTTATTAGTATTCCTCGCCAGAAACCTACAACCCTTGTGCTGATTATTTTTTTGGTGACTGTAAATCAAAGTAGCGTGACTCTGCTCATGCAGGTGTAGGTGAACATAACACGTGAGATCATTTCCTGTTGTAGTTGGCTCGAAACAAAATAATACCTGATACGAAAGGCATATAACAAGACGGTATAAATGCACTCTTTGGGAAAATGCCATGAGAATATTTGAGCATTTTGGCCTTTGCTTATCATACCTAGGCTTGCTGTGGAATTTCTCCTCTTTCTTTGTAATGTGTTTCAGCATTTAGTTAGCCATCTTTTTTTTTTTTTTTTTAATTTTAAGCAGAGCTAGTTTGAGCATAAAGATCAGAAAACAGGATTTGCCCTTGTCAGTAGCTTTAAATCTAATCAGTTTGCAGCTGTTGTACGGTCACGATGTAATTCTTGAGGGGAAATTCAATTAACAATTATATTTAGGAGACAGCTGGAGATAACGGCTATCAGTACGACCAGCGCTGTTGCCACGTATCCATCACAAGCTTTATCCTACACCTACGGGCCAATGGCAGGACCGGCCACCGCCGAGCTCTGCTTCACTGAGTAGCCTGATTATTTTCAATAAGCCTCTTAGACAGCCACACAATCTGCTATCAAACTCCATGACTAATTATCTCCGTCGTGAAGTCCGTCCCCGCTTCACATTACAGTCAAGTTTTTTTGGGCGAGGACCAGCGTTCGGTTCTCTTCCAAAGTTCTGCTCTTGGGAACAGCTGGAAGGCGAAGGTGTTTATTCCGAATTACGTGTTTGGATGGCGGCAGCTTTACGAAAAGGGCTTTTGAATAAACCGCAAAGCCGCAGAAAGCGAACTCTGAACCGGAGCGGGAGTTACGGTCTTTCCGCCGCATCGTTTTCCTCACCGAGGTGCCCCAACGGGCTGCGCCCGCCCTTTCCCCCTCCGGCTCCCCGGGCCGGCCGGGGGCTACCCCGGCACCCCGTCCGCCGAACCGGGGGGCACAGGGAGCGAGCCCTCGGCCCCGCCGGGTTTCCCCTTGCGGCAACCGGACCGCTTGTGTGGAAACGGGAGGGGGAAGGTGGGTGTACCCGGTACACCGGGGCGGGGGCCGCCCCTGCGCGCTGCCCTCAGCCCCCGCCTTCCGCCGCCGCGCCGGAAGTGAGCGGGGCGGGGCGCGGCGGGGCGGTCGTTGGCTCACCGGCCGTTCCCCGGTGTGTCGTCACGGCGCGCGCGGCTGGGTGAGCGCCGGCGGACGGGGCGGCGGCGGGGCGCGGAGCGGAGCAGCGCGGTGCCGGCCATGGCGCCGCTACCATCGCTGCCGCCGCCGCAGAAGGAGATCGTCTACAACAAGCTGCTGCCCTACGGGGAGCGCTTGGAGGGTGAGGCCGCCCGCTTCCTCGCTCAGATCAAAGACAACCTGGCCCGGGCCGTGCAGCTGCAGGAGCTGTGGCCCGGGGGGCTCTTCTGGACCAGGAAGCTCTCGACGTGAGTGCCCGAAACGGTCCTTCTCCCTTCCCCGGGGCTGCTGGGGCTCCGGCCCCCCGCCCTCCCCGGGGCGGGACGGGGTGGCGTCTGGGGTCAAGGTGCCTCGGAGCGGGGCCCGCGGGCTAAGAGGGTGTGAAGCCGGGGCGCCGGCCTCGTCCCTCCCCCGCGGGGCCGCTCTGGGGCCGGCGGGGCTGTCGGGGAGCGCGGCGGAAGGCAGTCTCGCTTCATAACGGTTCCTCCCTGCGCCGCTTAGTCAGAGCCGAGCGGCCACCGGCTGCCCCGTGCCCGCCCTCCCCCCCCGCGCCCGGCCGAGGATCCAAGGCAGGAATGCGGGCCGGCGCCGAGGGCCCATCTCCGCCCTGCAGAGCTCCGCGGGCCCGCGCTGGCCGGCCCGGCCGGCTGCCCGCGCCTCCCCGCCGGTAGCTAGGCGTCAGCTCCCGTCTTACACAAGGCCTGCGAGTGCTTCGGCATAGGAAATGGGGACAAAGGTGGCTTCGTTTCCATGAGCTCGCTTGTTGTCTCTGAAACTTTCCTAATTTTACCAGTCAAGCTTCTGTGGGTTTGCTGTTTGTTTTGGGTTTTTTTAATGCGTACTTGACCACCTGTTTCACCTCTTGCTTTTTTAAGTTGTGCAAGATACCGTCTCCGTGTAACTTCTGCTGTAGGAACGCGAAGTCTTTCTCAAGACAGGCTATTTGTTAGTTCAGTGCTAGCAGGATTAAATTCTGGCTTAATGCTGTGTAAACACCGTTGGTGCCCTTGATATCTTGCCTGTACTGTGGTATGGTGTAGTTTGTGCTGATTTTGGCTCTGCTGTGCGTGCTGGCAAGGTGTTTTTAATACAGATAAAAACACGGTGGTTTTATAGATAGCACTGAGTAGAACATAGGTTTCTCTTAGTGAATTTTACAAAGCATACTTAACACTTCTTAATAGCTACTGTTTTGGACACTGACACCAAAAATGACATCGCATGACAATGACTCCTGTAGTTTCAATCAGTAAACCATGTTTCTGTGGATGTTTATAATGTTTTTTTTTCTGCTTTCATAAATGGTGTTTCCTATGCGCTAGAAATGATGAAATGTGTGTGTTTTGTACGATTTCGGGATCTTAACTTAAAATTTTCTTCCTTATATAAGTAATTTTTTAACATTAATTGGGAATTTAATATATTTTTGGCAGTCAAATCTGTTTGATATGTGTGTATTGAAATGTAAGTGTCTTTATATTTGCCAAGAGGCATTCTTAGATAGAATTACATTGATGGTTGCAAAATGAGTCACATGTTTGCATTATGTGACAGTTTAAACCTGCTTGGAACCAGTTCAATACTATTTCCCTCACCCCCCAGCCATCTGCTAGCTCATACTCGTTTCCGTGGTACCTGTTGCCTTTGTACCTGTGGTAGAACTTCATATACTAATCAAGTTGAAATAAACTGTAGCAGTTCTTACTGTGAGAAAGCTAATACTGCATTAGCTAAATAGGCTAAATGTGGCACAGAAATCCTTTGAAAATGTGCAGGGTTGTATTAGAATCACCTTATTACTCACTCCGTAAATTGCAATTACTCTTACCAGTTTAGGCTTCAGGGCAGTGAATTTAGCCTATTGAGAACTGCTGTTATGCTCCTTTATGAATCACAGAAAGGTCAGGAGGCTCTAATTTGTGGTTTTCCACCTGCTCTTTGAAGTTTGAATTTATTGTGTGTGTTTGCAACTTGTCTGATGCCTGTTAGTCCCAAGATTTCTTTGTGGCATATTATGTGTAGTAAGACTCTGAATATGTTTGGATATAGGCACGGAAGGAAACAGTGGGCTTGGTTTAAAAATAAGCTGGTGTACTTAACATGAGAGATGTTTTGCTGCCTAGTTTAACTTGACAAAATACTTCTGCAGGATGAAATACGTTAATAGAAGTTTAGGCCTAGATCAAACACTTCCAAACCATACGGTGTTCTTATGTCATACCTAAGTCAAATTATAGGATAATGACAGTAAAAATCAAACTTTGCTGTCTGTTGATAGTGAGTAATTCAACTCTGAATCAATTTACTACCTTTTTCCCTGCTGGCCAGCTATAATAAATAGCACATTTGCTTGATTTTAAAAAATGCCCAGAATCTTCATAATGGTATGATCTCTGCTTAGCTTTCTTGCAAATGTCTGAATTATAAAAGCCAGTATTCTCACATTATTCTGTGAAATAATTTATAATTCAGAACCGTCTGACGTTTCTTGTACAGATATAAATGTTGATAAAAACATTGTAATATGTACATACGTATAAAAGAAAAAATTGCATGCAGATTATATACTTGTTACTATTATCTACTATTATATTACGTACTATTATGTATGTTGTTACTCTTGTATACTAGTTGTTATACCTCCTCAGGTACTCGAAACTTTATACAACCTGCATAAACACTGTAGAGTATGAAGTGAACTGAAACTGAAACTCAAATATTTTTTTGAATTAAAAATTTGAGTATCAGTTACTGTTTCATGATGACAGCTGAACCTGAGATCTTGTATTTCTTTTATTCCCAACAGCTGAAAACGACTTGCGTGTAGTTATCTTAAAAGCAGCTGTTTCAGCTATCTGATGTCATAAACTGAGTAGAGGAAAAAAGGAGCAAAATTGGAGTTTATCAGATATAATGTCTATAAGCTGATTTGCATAATTCTTTTATACATAATTTTCAGTGAAGCAAACTGGTTCTTTGGTTAGGATGCGTGTGCGGAGTGTGGTGAGAGAACTTGCTTTCCTGTGAAGACAGGAATAGTGCAGTTACTTAAGTAACTTATGACTTAGTGGGACTTCTTATGCAAGTAAAACTGCTTGCATCAAAGACTGGCATTTAAACCTGTAATCATTGCCCCAAGATTCCTCCAACTTGGGCTAGTAAAATCTGTATCTTATAAAATGCTAATCCGGTTGTGAAAGCAGAAGACTGAATCTCAGTTGTATAACTTGCTACAGTGTGTGTGTGTAAAAAGCAGGTTGCATCAAAATCATTTGCTTAAATGGACTTGCGTCATACTCTTTTATGGTCTCTAGGTCAAAAATAGGCTGCTGTTTCAATTTTTCCCTCTTTTATGTTTTACACAGAAACTTTGTGTATAGATTTCTTTTTTTTTTTTTTTAGAACATAGCCTCTAAATGAGCATATTAGTATAATATGAACATTTAATAGTTATTGTACATGTAGTTGACTCTGCAGCCTGGAAAACACACAAATGTTTTTCTGTGCTCTCCACTTCAGTAGGCAAGGGTAGAGTTTTTAAAGCTGAGGGACACAGTTTTATGTTCCTGACAATATTATTGTATATGTTTGTCAGGTATAGGCTTATTACAAAATGACATTTAACTGTCTTGCTGTGAGGTGTGGAAAAAATGCAGCTCAACTGTTTTGAATTAGAACTACAGGACATAAAGTTACAGTGAGGATGAAAACATCTCAATGGGACTTTGCTGAAGTATTTTAATCACTATTGCATGTAAATATTTTTTTTACATCTATTTCCCTCCCATCTTTATCAGAAAAATACAAGCTTTCCTTTTGGATGCATAAGGGTTGTGTGTGTATATATATGTTATATGTGTATATAAGGGATGTGTGTATACTGTGTACATGTGATTTAAATAGTCTTGTTGAGCATTATTCATTGTTTTTCATATCATTTGTCCAAAACTGAGTTTTAGACCGATCATAATCCTGTGTATTAGCAGATGAAAATAGATAGCTAGGAATTTAGGAGAATGCTCTATTCAGCTTTGTAAGTGAAGGCAATTTTTAACTGTAGCAGTGCAGCCAACTTTCTAGGACAATTTAGGATGTCCACTTGATACGATAGTACATTTCCTAAAAATAGGCCTATTGTAATTGTGGAGTGAGACATTGGATACGTAATACTTTTAGAATAGGGAATTGGCTTTTTGGTTCTAATTTTTTTTTATCTCCAGAGACCCTGTACTTTGTGCAGAAACGATGGAGCTGCAAACAGAATTTTCAGTTCCTAATCATGTTTTTTAGGGTGGCCGGGTGAACTCCAAATCAGAACAATTTATTTATCCTTTTTGCAGCTGACTGGTAGAGTTTGAGAGCTCTTAAAAACCTTTGATGGTTGTCTTAAAGGAGAAATCAAAAGGGAAGTGGAATTAAGATTTCAAGAATCACCACAATGTAGTATTACCTGCCTTCATATAAGAAGTCTTATTTTTTGTTTTGCAGAAATTTAGCTCTAGAATTATTTTTCCCCCCAATAACTCAATATTTTTTTTTATCCTGAAGAGCCACCATTTATATGGTGAACATGCATCTGTGTGATTAGCCCCTAGGCATCCTTCAGGATTCATTAAGTTGTGCGTATATTCTTCTGTTTAGTAATGGCGATATTTCATCCTTTGTGAGAGGATATTTTGAAAATGTTGGAGTTCCCTTCTGTTACATTTTGCTCATTTAATCTTGAGAAAAAGGTGATAAGCCCCTTTCTAGAGGTAATTATTTTCTGTCATTGTCTTAATGCACAGCTGGAGTAAGACAAATAATTGATAGTTTTAAAATCTGACCCCCACACACACATAAAGAAGCTGTAAATATGGGAGCAATTTGGCACCTAGTTCTGCTTCTTGGGCATAGCGACATCTTTGTTTTCAGTATGTTTCTGTGTACTTTACTCCTCCTTCTGTTTCTTAATTAAACAGTATTTTGTATAATAGAACTGCCACTAGCAAATGTCAAGAAAGGTAACCAGCCAAAGATTTTATTATTTGTTATATATAGCAAAGCTGACAGATTAATTGGATCTCTTGCGTAGTGTTTCTTTGTAGTTAAAATTTTATTTTCAGGCTTCTGCTGTTTCTTTTTGTTAATCATGCATGAAGAAACGAAACCAGTATTCTTTGTTACTTTATGCCTGGTATTATGGGAGTGGAGATGTACATGCAAGTGCATGTGACTGAAGGGTAATGAATTGGAAGCTATTAAAGGTTAAAATTTATTTCAGAACCCACTGTTCCACACTGAAATGAGCCTTTGGTGTTGCTGTTTTCCTTCCCAGATGTGTACTGCTGTGAAAAGTACACACACACTTGTAGGCAAGCTCTTGTAAAGTTCGGTCATTGAATAAAACACTGTCTTACCCTTTTGCTAAACAGTAGGTGAAGATTAGGGGAATGACCAAGTGGGAGTGATAGGACTGTGTGGCTCGTCATCTTTCTTATGGTCATATGAAATGCCTCTGGATTTGCCTGTTAAGACAAGCAGACTGATTTCAGGACATGTGCTTTTCCTTTGAGAGTCAACATTTTTGTGTTCTCCTGATTATTACCCCATTTATTTTGAAAAAGCTTCCAGGCTTTCACCGTGGGTTCTTCCCATACAGTGTATGAACAATGTATGCTTTTAGAAGGTAAAATACTGAAATTAAAATGAGTATGATTAAGTTATACTTCTGTTAGCCCTCACAAAATCAAGTGTAACTTTTTTTTTTCCCAAGGATTCGTGTAGGTGTTCAACTGTTGATGGTGTAATTCTGTAGGTAGATAGTGGCCAATCCAGATAATTTAGTTTCCTGTGGTAGAAGAGTGGGTTATTCTGTATTTTGTTTGTTTCCTTCTGTATTTGAAATAAGTAAAACACATTGAAATAAGCATTAGTGAAAATACTGCCCATCAGATGTAAAAATCCCCCCTTGAAATCAATGAGAAAAGGAAAAGGGCGTGTAAAGAGGTTCAGAGGTGCTGTAGAGTTGGTTGGGGTTTGTTTGGGTTTTTTTTGTGTTGGGTTGGTTTTGTTTTGTTTTTTTTTTTCCTGAAAACGTGATTGACAGTTTGCCAGAGCCTTGTAGCTGTTCCACTGTGTCTTCAAGGGAAACTGGAGGAAGAAGGTTGAAAAAAAAAAAAACAAAAATCTTCTGAGGAAAGAGCAAGGGGCTTGGTATATGTATATTTAGGGAAACTAACTCCTTTTAGTAAGGTTGCTAGATGTGAGTGATCCTGAAAGTTCAGAGATAATTTTGTTTTAAATTGAGGAATGGGGATATGGGGAAGTAGAAGAAAAAAAGAAGTACTCAAGCAATGGAGTCCAAATCCGATGTGCTCTCATGTGCCTGTGTGAAGTGTGCTTCATGTAAGTGTGTTTTATGAAGGGGTCTGAATTTTAGTTCTTAAGTAGTCAGAATAAAAGTTTACAGAGGAGCATGAAGCATTTGAAATTAAACCAGACATAATATTAAACTGAACTCCTCAATGTCACAGGAGTCAATTTCAGAAACCAAATTCGGGAATCAATGCAGTTTGTTTTCATTGTTAGATCAGTAACTGCTAATGTTTGCCCCGTTAGAATTACCTAGCCTCTATTACTTTCAAGTAGGAGTCCTTCAGAGATGTTTCCTTCCTCATCTTTTCACGTGGTGGTTCCAATGTAGGATTCTGCAATGTGTCCTGCCCTGCATACCAATTAAGCAGTGTGAGATCTGGCATTCTTCACATTACCAGAACATGCCTTGATACTCTGATGGTGTATATTTAGCAGCAAATCAATCCAACCTCTACTAAATCTTAAACAAAAACAATTAACAGGCTTCTCAAAAAACTGTTTTATAGGGGTTCATATCTTGTATGTTTTGTCTAACTGCTACTCAGAGGACAGCATATTAGTAAGGTTTCTTATGAATCTTTTAGAATAGTTGGAGCAGTAATAAAAAGGAAAGTGTGCTTCCCAGGTGAGTAGTAATTTATAGTTGTGTGACACGTAAAATGCTGCACTGGAACCTTATATAGGTTTTGCTGGTGCAGAATATCTTTTAAGACTTTAAACATATTTCTTTTTTCAATCTCAACTTGAAAGCAGCAAGCACTTCTTACAGAATTAGTCCGAATGGATCCATGCTTTTTTAAGATAGTAAATATAAGGGATAGCAATGGGACACACCAGCAGCAAAGCTCAGTGTCTAAATCAATTGTTTGGCCTTACTGGAAGCTATCAAATTTGCAATTTACTTGATCCTTATTTTGTCCTGTCTCCTCCTTAAAGTGCCCCAGCTGAAAAGGATAGATTATAATAAGGCTGCTTATGACAGTTGTGGTTTTGTGTGTGTTTTTTTTTTTTTAAGAGAAATTAATACATGGGGATATGGAAATACTGAATTTAATGGCTAGTACATTTTGAGCTGAGGTGAAAGAATGATACTTGTTTTTGTAGTGTCTGGTGTGAGCATGAAGTTATGCTATTTGTAGAATCTTGGAAGACTGTAAACTTTATTTGGTAATCCTTTTTCTTTCTGTAGTTAGTTTCATTTGTCAGTTGTCTTTTGCTATATGTCTTCAGGTTCTTATTTGTTGGACTTGTGAACTAGGTTTTACTTTTGTTTCATTAAACGGCTAGTGGGGCGAAGTCTGGTTCGGGTCTTAGATAAAATGGAAATGTTTAAAAATACTGCTGACTCATCCTGTGTTTTGTTTGTAGATACATCCGATTATATGGGAGAAAATTTAGCAGAGAAGACCATGTGCTTTTTATCAAATTGTTGTATGAGTTGGTAACAATTCCAAAACTGGAGATCAGCATGATGCAAGGATTTGCACGCCTGTTGATAAACCGTTGAAAGTAAGTACAAATTTCTGCTGACTGCTGAAACTTTTGTCTCTAAGTAGTTGATCACTTCACTTGCTTAATGTTGTCATATACTTTAATGTAATAGTACATTCTTTTAAAGCTTGCCTCACTCAATCTCCCCTGTACAGATGATGTGGGTTAAAAAGAGTTCTCACTATGTGAACACCTTGACCCTTTCAGAACTTTAGGATTGGTATTGAAAATGAAAGAATGTCTTTTTTTTTTCCTGCTATTGGGAAAACATCTCAGAGAGCCAAGTGTTAAGGTTGAATCTCAAATAGGGAGACAATGAAGACTGTCTCACAACTTGATAATGTTTATTTCACTTAGTCAGACTTTTCCTGAAGATCTTGACAGCTTCTGTTCGTGCTGAAATGCTGCAAGTGGCTAGCTTTTTTTCTTCCCTGACCTTCCTGCAGTTTGTGCCAAATGCTGAAGATAAGTGTAATTCAGAGCAGTGATCTGGGGTATTCTGATGTGCAGTGTGTCGATGTAAATGTTTAATCCTAAAGTGCTTGTTGCTTTTTTTTTTCTATTAGGAAAAAAGAACTGCTTTCCAGGGATGATTTAGAGTTACCATGGAGACCACTTTATGAAATGTTGGAAAGGATATTATACTCCAAAACAGAACATCTTGGATTAAATTGGTTTCCCAAGTAAGTTTGCATTTTAAAACATTTGATAGTCTGTAAGTACCTGTAATGCCTCAAAGTACATAGAAATTTGCATTTAATATCTGGGATTTGATACACAGTAAATATTTTGCCTGTATTTTCATGAAGCGTAGTTCAATAATTGCATGCAAGACTACTAAATCATGTATATCCTTCTGCCAATGAATTGTATTTGTTATGATGTTCCTCTCTATGAATGCGATTGAGTTCATTTTTAAATATGCTGGAATTGCGGTCTTCATCGATTTATTTTAGGATGATAACCCACAGTTTAACAGATTTAATGTTAAAATTTTATCGATATTCGGGTTAAATATCTGCTGTTCAGTTTTATAACACAGTAGGGGTTTGGGAAAATAAAGATAGTACTGTTCTTAAATATATGTACTGTAAGCATTCCCAGTATCCCTAATCTAGGTGTAGATCAGTATGCATACAGAGAAAAATGACGTGCCTTCTATTGGAAATACATGTATATGTGTAGATATATTTTTTTCAAAGCGATGATACGATATAGAAAAATAAATTTTTTCCCAGTTAAGAATTTTAGAAACATTCCACTGATTTTAGAATTGAAAACTTGTTTTCTTTGCTTTCTTTACGTTGCCAATACCTACCCATCTGCCAAATGTCAAAAATCACAATTTTTCTAATAATTCCAATTAGAGAAGGTCCTGCTCTATAAATTACAGATTACAAAATATATCACATAGATAACTCACTATGTTTTTTTAATTGAAACTTCATATAAAGAAATGCAGGTGAAAATACTTAATTGGCTTAAAAAAAAAATTCTGTCCAGGGATATTAAAGTACTACCACTGCTTCCCTCCACTGAGTGGAAGATCCTATTGCTGAGAAATTATGTGAACAGAAAATATATATAGCCTTGTAACTTGTTACGGAGCATTTCGTGATGAATTTCTCATGGCTACGTAGCTGGAAAAAGAATTTTGCTAATTTTACTATTTTGCTGAATTGCATTATTTTGCTAATTGTAGATATTGCTTGTCAGTGAAAATCTGAAAGAGCAGAGCCTTTTTTAGTTGGTTTACTTTATGGATATGCCAGCACCTACTGAAACTGCATTCTTTGCTCTGTGGGGATGTTGACTAGTCACTTTTAATTTTCTGTGTGAGAAAGTAGCATAGTGGGGAGGAGACTTTGCCAAGAGAGAAAAGAAGGTTAAGCTGGGAGGAGGATATCAGTTGTGATGGTCTGTCTGAAACTCTTAGCTTTTATTAACTGTGTTAGATATCAGACACTCCACCTTAATATGCAGTGCGATTTGTTCTCATACGGTGTTTTTTCTTTTTTTAACATCAATTTTGAGGGGTATCATTTTGGTGGAAGTCAAGAGATATTTTTTAAAAGTTGAGTTGATTTGATTTATAGCTGTTAATTTAACTACTGTTTTGCTTTTATTTTTTTTTACATTCAGTTCATATCGACCAGGCTTGTCTTCACCTAAAACATTTGTGCTTAATGTATTACATAGGTGGTAAGAATGACTTTTTGTTCTGTTCAGCTCTGGCCGATGTGTAATCTTCTGCATGTTCTGTTAGATTGTAACACTTGTCACACAGGTGTAATTTTCTGCATAAATAATTGTATTGGAAAACCAATGTTAACATTACACCACTGTTTATGAGAATGTCGCACTGTATGTAAAACTTTCTAATTGGGGAACAAGATAGCGTGTGTGAAGTGGCTGATAAAGTGGCTATATGCTAACTAATTTAACCAGCATATATATTTCTAGGATCAAATGAAAAATAGATTTTACATTTGAATAATTGTTGTGTCTGAATATGGACAAAATCAGTATTGGTGTGGGAGTGCATGTTACCGAGTAAGCGTACCTTACTATTAAAAACGATGAAATCATGGAAAGTGCTTTAGCAGTGAGGTAATAGGTTCTGGAAAATACACCCAGCAACAACCTTGTAGCTGTGAAGTGTGAAATACAGTTTCTGTATCAGAAGAGTTTACTGTGAATTTTTGCCGTGGAAACCGTATCAGGAGTTTTGGTGTATATATAAATTCAGAAAACTGGTATAAGCGGAAGTAGAATTGCACATTTCTTTTTGCTCTGTTTGGGGTTTTTTAGGAAGAAATTTTTAGTTGTACTAATCCAATAGGAGATTGGTATTTGACTCACCATAGTTTGAAATTCACTATAACAATTGTGAAACTATAGCTGGTTGCTCTTTTCATTGTCTTAAGTTAAGCTCTTGTAATGGAGTGTCCACTGCAGGGCTAGAATTATCACTTAAGGCCTGAATCTGACCTGAAAAACTGAAAAATGTGCTTTTACTGTTTTTCTGATGATGTAAGAGTCAACAGTGTCAGTCTATATGTTAAATGTTTTAACTGAAACATGTTTCTTTTTGAAAATGCAGGGCGGGGGGGACACCAGATTTACAAATTAGTACGGTCATGTCCTTTCCAAAAGAAGAAAATCATCTAGTGCCAAAATGATAATGTGATAGAGGTTAATGGTATGGTTGGGTGTTTTTTAATATATCATAGAATAGAATCATAGAATGGTTTGGGTTGGAAGGGACCTTTAAAGGTCATCTAGTCCAGCCCCCCTGCAATGAGCAGGGACATCTTCAACTAGATCAGGTTGCTCAGAGCCCCGTCCAACCTGACCTCGAGTGTTTCCAGGGAAGGGGCATCTATGACCTCTCTGGGCAACCTGTTCCACTGTTTCACCACCCTCATTGTGAAAAATGTCTTCCTTCTTTCCAGTCTAAATCTTCCCTCTTAGTTTAAAGCAGTTACCCCTTGTGCTATCGCAACAGGCCCTGCTAAAAAGTGTCCCCATCTTTCCTGTGAGCCCTCTTTAAGTACTGAAAGGCCCCAATAGGTTCTCCCTGAAGCCTTCTCTTGTCCAGGCTGAACAACCCCAACTCTCTCAGCCTGTCCTCATAGGAGAGGTGTTCCAGCCCTCTGATCATTTTTGTGGCCCTCCTCTGAACCTGCTCCAACAGGTCCATGTCCTTCTTATGTTGGGGACTCCAGAGCTGGAGGCAGTACTCCAGGTGGGGTCTCACCATGGTCATATGCATGTGGCAAGGCATAATAATAATAAGCTAATAATTCTTCAGGTAATAAGGAGGAACTAAAAGCAAAGAAAACTGAATGGGATGAAAAATTTTCCTTTACCTCATTAAATACTCTGTTGTTTCAGTAATTAATAGGCGATACATTCCAGTGTGAGTGACTTCATTATCTCTCGATTACAAAGGTTTTAATACCTTATCCAAATGGTCAGCATTAAATACCTGAGCAAGGACAGGAGTGCAAACTATAGTAGGCTGATCCAATCCCATGTGGTTTATGTATATAGTTGTTTGCTGTTGTGCTCTATTAATCCATGGCTAGGTTTAGTGGTAGAGTAGCATACACAAAATTTTTAGCAGTAGCTTCTGTTCCACTTTTGGTTACTTTCGGCACACCCGCCACTGCAGAATTGCTCAAAAAATATCTACAGTTACTGCACTCACAAATTTGAGAGAGTTGGTTCAAGGTGACAATGAAAACAGTAACCAGCAGTCTCTTGTTCTCCCCAGCTGTATAGTCCTGTCCTTTTCTAACTAGTAGTCATCAAATGGGAATCTTTCAGGATGTCTTACGTAGTTGGTCTGTGGTTTAACTGTGTCTTAGATGGAAGTATCCTTATGTACAAAATTGTCTGCTGCTTCTGGTGTTTTTTTCTTTCTAGCTTCTGTTCTAAATTTGTGATCAGAAGGCAGGAGGGGACATCCCTTCCAGTCTTTCTCCTTTGCTCTCCTCCACTAACAAATGCTGAGATCTGACTGAAAACTTGTGAATTTGAAAGACTTGTTGATCTCTGGCTTCAGTGTGTCTTAAAATTCCTCTGTCCTTCAGGTTCTCTTCAGTAATAGTTTACTTCAGTGGAGTGTGATAGTATGGGGATAGCATTTTTGTTTTTGTCACACGAATCTTTTTCACGTTAATCTTTAATGCTCATAAGGAATGTTGCTGGTTCATGCTTTATTTATCTACTCTTGGAACAACTGTTATATTTCATAACTCTTTCAAGAACAGTATTTGCTTTAACCCAGAATCTCTGAGGTTCTTGCAGAGTTTGATCTTATTTTTGTTTAATGAATGGTTGACCATTCCTCTTCAAATTTTAGAGGCTGTCAGTCAGCTCAAAATTTTCATTCTGGGAGACGTCATGGATTTACTTTGTCACTGTTGCATAAAATGTACAGAATTTTGCATCTTCTAGAGCGCTGCTTGAACTGAAGTAGTGGTATGAGGGCTGGGTGGGCTTTTGCTGGCTTGCAGTGAATGTTGAGGTGTTGAAGTGAAATAGCGGTTTATCCATTTTATATTTCTCCTGGCTTGTATGGGATCAGTTTATTTTGTGTAGGACTAGAGAGAGTGTGCATGCTCAGTATTTGTGTGTCTCAAAATTAATTGACCTAAACTGATCTTTGGTAAAACTCTAAAGATGATACACTT
Organism: Anarhynchus alexandrinus; assembly: GCA_008711295.1. Taxonomy (NCBI): domain Eukaryota; kingdom Metazoa; phylum Chordata; class Aves; order Charadriiformes; family Charadriidae; genus Anarhynchus; species Anarhynchus alexandrinus. Next base: position 739,557 of record VUYV01000016.1, on the reverse strand, counting down.
GCATCATCTTTTTCTGATCAAAATAACATTTCTGTATGTTAGTTTTTGATGAACTAAAGGATGCAATTTTTCTATTAAGAGTACAGAAAGAATATCTAAAAGATGTAGGAAGTTCTGCTAGAACTCTTTTTTTTTTTTTTAATTCAGGGAATGTTTTTTGGTAAAAGTGCAATTTAGTCTTTAGCCTGTCTTGTAATAAAAACAAGATTTGAAGAACATGACAGTTTACTACCTTTATGGTTCCATTGATCAATGTCTCTCTCTTCCCTGTCCCTTTTATTCTTTGAGTTTATTTTGAATTTTAGTCTTTTTTAAGTGGTTTGATGGCATCCGGCGGCAATTCACGTTAAAATGATTTCTAAAATAAGTTTTCTTGCTATGGATGAGAACACTTTTAAAATTAGCTATTAATTGTGAGGGAAGCTAATGAAATAACGGTTGATTTGCAGATAGCTCACTTCTTTCTTAGAACCACTGGACAAAACCCAAAACCAGATTGAAAAGGACAGATATGGTATTTGGAGTCTCATAACTTTCTGAAGTCTGTTGCCTTTATTTTACAAGTATTTATGAAGTCCATAAACCTGTTTGGTTTTTTTTTTCTGTTTGTGTTTTCAACTTCCCTTAAGAAGTTACCGTGCTCTGGTAGTTGTTCATGGATAGAAGGCAGGATATTACTTGTAAGAAATGGTAATAATTCTTTACTTAAATGCAGTAAATATTAGAGTGGTATATGAAAAGTAGAATCAGGAGTTTAGCAGAGAAATTTTAATCGTTATGATTAGGTCTGTGTAGAAGGTCATTAGCTACTGCATGTTCACAGAAGACATCTAATTGCATCAACATTATCTTAAGCTCTTGAGGGAAAAATCAGCAAATGGTTGTTTATTTTATACTGTCACTGAAATTTGGTAATATACTATCCCTAATGTTTCCTTTCTTGTTTCAGTTCTGTAGAAAGTGTTCTGAAAACACTTGTGAAGAGCTGCAGGCCGTAAGTATTTGGTTTTTTTGTTTGGTTGTTGTTGTTTGGTGGGGTTTTTTGGGTTGGTTTTTTTTTTTTAAGGCCNAAGCCTGTGTCTTTAATATTATTTCAAGAGGGGGAAGAAAAGTGTTTTAAAAAAAAAAAAGCAAACACCCCAGCCCAAATAAATCCCACCCTACTAGTCATTCCTTGTTTGATGTTGTCCCTACTCATCTGTGAAGTTAGGGGTTGAGACTTTTCTGTTTTACTGCATTATGAATGATCAATACCTCAAGTTCATAGGTTGCTTAAAACAAAAACAAAATGACAAGCATGTTCCATGGTATATTATTTAAACAAAGTGTAAGATATTTTTTTTTCTTTTTAACAGCCTTGGTTGAAAATTTGTTAATAGTTAGTTAAGCCAGGATATCACTAGCTAAGGCTGCCATTGCTTTTGATCTCTTGTACTCTGTTATGTTCACTGGGAATGTATGTGCCTGAACCAGTGTTGCTCTCTGCACTAATTGACTTTGTTAGCAGCTTAAGATACTGCAAAGATGCAGAGAAGAGACTTGTTCTCTTTTATTCACTGTTCATATGGCCATTTGTAGTTATCTTCTTTCATGGGACCAGTTGTTTCATATACTGATGTTACTTCATTGAGCGTTCCTGTAGGAGATGCTGTTCTAAACACATACTGTCAGTATGAGGAACACAAGGATAAAGCAACGTTTTTCCAATCGGTTTTGTAGCTAAATAAAACCCCTTAGTTGTAAATGTTGATTTTTCTGGTATATGTTATGAATACGCAAGTCACTGAAGCAGAGTGTTTTAAAGATGAAAATGTGATATTTGTCTTTTGAAAATTCTGACTTATGGTTGGGATGCTGATAATGTTACTTGCAGTTGGCCCCATATCAACTGCAATAATTATGCAGTATAAACAGTTGTATGTGGTATGCATTTTAAATACTGCATTGCATGGATATTTAATTTCTTTTAAAAGAAATTAAATTTCGGGATTCTTCTAATGTTCAGATAAATGTTCTGTGTGCCTTAAGTCATCTTTTGTTATATTGCATCCAACGTGAATAGTAGTTTGGTTTTGACCAGCCTTTACAGTGAAATGGTTTTGCATTGTACAGAATCTTTTCTGATTCAACAAGACAAGAATCTTGTTACATTTGTGGTATTAAGGACATTGTGGTGCATCATTTTAATCTTAACTATGTGTTTTGTGAAGGTTAAGTGGAGTTGAGGAGTGCCTATCTATTGCCCCTGGGTACATGTTCTTACTGTAAAATTAAGATTTATGACAATTTAATAGATAATTTTAAATATGTTTTTAAAAGAACCAAACTTTAAAGCAAAGCCTGTATATGTTCACTGGTTTCTTTGTTTTCAGATATTTTCCAGAAGATGCCACTGCGGAGATGCTAGATGAATGGAGGCCTTTAATGTGTCCATTTGATGTTACCATGCAAAAGGCTATTACCTACTTTGAACTATTTCTACCTACTACCCTTCCTCCTGAACTTCACCAGAAAGGTTTCAAGTAAGTGTAATTGCATGTCTATTGGTAAAGTATTCTGTTGCAGATGCAAGCAATTGTCTTTTACAGAATGACTTGAAGTAAACCAGCAAAATGAATGGTGGCTTTTAACAGCATTTTTGGAAGGCATTCAAGACAGAAATTCTGTCAGCATTCTTTTGTAAAAGTAACCTGAGGGAATCCTAGTACCTAGTCTCTTGAGTTCTCCCTTCTCTAGAGAAAAGCACACAGTATACAACAAAGCAAGCTAAATTGAATTAGATGCACTTTAATTCTGAAGGAATAGTCTCACAAGTTAAAAATCATTAACCATAGCACAGCTTTAAGTCCTACCATCTATGTAATTTGGGGTAGCTTCTGATGAATCCTTCCTATAGGCTAAAGTACAGCTATTACTACAAATTTAAGATTGTGAGGCAGAGGTCTTCAATTAACTGTCAAGATGTGGAAATGTGAGATGGTTGGAAGTCTGCTATAGAAAATGAGTTTGAGAATTAAAGGAGAAACATTTGCAGGAAGGGACAGTATCTGGATCACCTTTAAGGTAGAACTATTGTACTTCAAAACATAAGTCAGTGATGTTTAGTGCATGTAGAGATTACTTAGGCTGGTTAGGTTAAAGTATATTCGTGCTATAGAGTTAGTGAAAACTTCAAGGAAGGAAGCGAATATAGTTTATAAAGGTGAATTTAAGTAAGGGACTGGTATGGAGGGTTTACATGCTTGACTTCAGATGAATCCAAAGAAGAAGGTAATGATGCTTGCTAACCATAGGTCAATAGGGACAAAACTTAGATTTTTAAGGTAGAGAGAAATGAAGTGTGATTTATTTTCATCTGGTTTAGCCATATTGGGGTAGCAATATGTAATGAAATGGCAAAGCTGAAGTAGATAAGAGAACTGCTGGTGAAATACTTGTGTGAAAAGAGGAGATTGGAAAAGAATAAGAGCAGGAGACCTAAAAGAAGCAAGGACTGAAACTCAGGATCAGTTTTGGGGTAGGGAGGATGCTGTGGGAGACAGTGATACAAGCATGTCCATGTTGATGCCTGTTCTTGTTGAATGAGTTGAGGGGCGGGTGAGTTTCTGCAACCATCTCACAAAGTGAGGGATAAATATCCAGTGAAGGAGCTGCTTTAACAACACTAAAATTATTTTGATTCTGTTCTCTTGCAGGCTTTGGTTTGATGAATTTATAGGCCTTTGGGTGTCAGTTCAAAATCTTCCCCAATGGGAAGGGGTAAGTATTTACTTTTTACATACACTAGTAGAAATCAATTTAAATGTTCCTGCAGTGTGCTTGCAAGACATTGAAGTCAAACAGTGATAGAATGGATTTTTTTTTTCCTTCTGCTTTAACTCGTACAAGAAAGCAGAGACAATAATTGTTACGATTGTTAGCAAGCAATTACTGGCTGAATAAATGAGACTGCACTTGTGCTTGGTGAATGTTGTTTAACGGCTAGCTCACGCAGCTTTTCTTTCCAGCCTGGGGAATGCTGGCACTTTCCAGACTGCCTGCTTACAGTGATGCAAAGTGCTATTTTGATTTCTATAAATTATAATTCTGTAAAGTCCTATCTTCTATATCTTAAAACACTTTTCATGATCCCTAATTTTGAGTAGTAATGCTTTGCCTTGACAGCAATGAGTTGTCATCTTTATTTTAGTTACAGTAAAGAACGTGTACTCCCTTTGGCCAAAAATACCATTGGGTAATATCTTTCAAGGAAAATAGTCTACTGTGTACCTGTCTGCCTTTTTTGTGTGTCTCATATGGCTAGATACAAACTTGAGACAACACCGCCAGCAGGTTAGGTGTTACTGTTGTCAGCTGACCTGTGCCTTGGCTTTACTGCAGTGAAACTTGGCATATTACCAGATTTTTTCCATACTCAGTATGAACATAAGCTTATTGACCATCTGTCTCCTCTTACTAATCTCCTGCCTATATACACAAGGAGGACATCTCAGTGTCTTTGGAGAGAGCTGATTTCTAAAACACCGTTGAATGCTACCTTTGTAGCACATTCCATTTCTTGCAATTCCTTTGTGGAAAGGCTTGTGTGTGTAGGTCTTTCTGGTTTGAGTTATGTTTCATCACAAATAAAGGAAGGCAGTCTCTCCAACAGTTGGCAATTGTCCAGATTTGAACAGGGATGATTGCCAAAGTTTTATTTGAGATTGTCTGTAGACACTTTAGCATCTTTTTGATGGCTGTCCTAAAAATCACAGTTCTGTCTACTCTTTCTGACAGAAAGATGACAGCCTGCACTTTGATACCATGATTTGGTTTGTTTCTGTCAAACAGTCTAACAAATAATCATCAACGCTTTTTCATATGTTGTCTCTGATATTTTTTCCTCTCTTCCACAGTATTCTGACAGTTTGCTTGGAAGGCTCAAACAATTTTATTTTTTCCCCAAAGCTTTCACTTCTTGTTTCCTTTACTGTCTTGTCCACTTCTTAAGGCTTGTTCATTTCATCCAGTTTGGATGCAGATAATTAGACATATGGGTTCTGACCATGCAATCCAATTTAAGCCTCTGTACACTGCAAGCTTTTTCTCAGCTTGCTTTGGCAGGAGTTAGACTTGCTGTTTGAAGGGGAGCTATAGAATCAATTGCCTTTGTGCATGGTAAGGTTTTTTTTCAATGGGTGTTTCCTAGTATCAAATAAAAAAGGTAGATCATTAAAGAAAATGTAACACTTGTCTTCAGGCTGTCAGATGTAACTGAATTGAATTATTGTGTTTTCCAAAGCTATCATGTCCTTCAGATGGAGAGGTGAACTGTTCTGTGAATATCTGTCTCTGAATTAGGCAGGATTATTTAATGTCCCTTCCTTTTGGCTTCGCTGTAGCTTCAAGATACATATGGATAGAAGCATCAAGGCTCTTGGAGACCTGATAGGTATTTCCCTCTTGGACAAACTCATAAAAGGAGTGTTAGTAGATTATGTGCTTTCGCAGAATCAGGATATGAGAGTGAGACTTCATCTCCTTTTTTGTTTAGTCCCAATAACTCTCTTTCCTGAGGACATCTTTCAGTTCCCTTTTGGACTCATGAGACTGTCTTCTGGCAATGGAGTCTTCATAGATAGTCACATACTGCCATCCCATCTAACAGCTAATGCCCGTGACCCTTGCAAGCCACACGTGTATAAACCAAAGCTTACAAATGTGACAGACATCAGCAAAGGCAAGTGCACTTTAAGTAGGATGGATCCTGCAGAAGCCAAGTAGTCCTTCAAGATATGTTGATTGAATTTTCTTCCATGTGTATATATAGATGCTATTTTAGGCCAGTATCCACATTCAGCTCAAATGAGAGTGCTCTAGTGGTGAGGAAGCACTGTGAGATGAATTGACAATCATAAATGCTTGTTAATCTGCTCCAACTCAGCGTTACTGTGGAGTGTGTGCATGGCCTATCACTTTCTGATCGAAGTTACCGAGAACTGGGATGATAACGTTGGCAGCCAAAGTGGATAGCACAGGGTCCTTTCCCTTCCAAGAAAGCAGTTTGTCTTTGGATACCTGTTTATTCTCTTCCCAAACCACTTACCTTCTACAGAGCGCCTCTCTCTCATTCTTGCATGTAAGGGGATTCCTAATGTGTTTGTTGTTAGGGTTGCATTCTTCAGAATATTCCTTAGGACATTTTCCAGTAACCAATCCAAATAGTCCTCTATGCAAAGGCTATGAGAGTAGGTAGCAGGTTTCTGTTGAAGTTGATGAAATCACCAAGTTAGAGCCTGTTCTGAGATTTTTGCTTTGCTTAAGCTGTGTTGTGGGTTTGCTAGGAAATCTCTCTTCTAACTGTCACCTGGAGTTTGTTCCAAACCTTTGCTGCAGAGATGAAGTCTGCTATGCCCAGTTGATAAAATGGTGGTAGCGTTTGAAGGACTCTGAAGCTTAGTACAGGTGTCTTTCTGTAAGCTACTAGCAGGAGTCTTCTGCTCTGTGGAAGCTGTTCAAAAAGCAGAAAAAGCTCAAGGCTGCTCAAAAGGGGAAAAGATATTTCTTACCAAGATATTTCTTGTCTTTGACATCATATAGGTCAAGTATAAGTTTGTTGTTTATCTACTGTTCTTCAGAGTTGTTCCAATAATAAATAGTTGAGAAATAAAATGGTACTGAATGCATTCTGCCTTTCATGTTAATTCACAGAGTATGGGGAAACGGAGAGTGTGCGTATACCTTCTAAAAGTACTATTAGTAAATCTTAACATTTTTTTAAAAAAATTAAGAGATAGGGGCGTATATTCTGACAGGTTGCCTCTCCTAGAACTTAGAGATCATAATTACATGCTTTGTAGGTGCTCAGATGAGTAACGGGTTGGACTCCTGAAGGTAGGAATTCAGGTGTGTTATGAAATATTGGTGGCTTCTGATAGAGTGAAATCTCCTAATACAAGTGGTTTAGTGCCATGGGTAGCTTTTATCTTGCATCTGTAAAGTAGATTAAGGGCTTTGTCCATGTTTTATGACAAATATATTCTAATGAATAATTCCTTCTCTTACGGTTGTTTTCAGCATCTAGTAAATCTTTTTGCTCGCTTGGCCACTGACAACATTGGGTACATAGACTGGGATCCATATGTACCAAAGGTAATGTTGCTCATTTTATGAAATTATTTTGTTTACTTTGAGATAAGTCTTCAGTGTTACTAAGCTAAGAATATTTTATATTCCATGTATGGGTCTTATGCTGCAGTGCCCCAGTTTTTCAAACTAGGCGCATTCATTTGAAGACCTAAGTTTAACTCTTGAAAATTTGAGCCATCCTTTTGTAACAGACAGCATTGGAAGTTGTTACTGTTATCACCTAACTCAAAATCACATCAAAGCAACAACATACCTTACTAGACAAGTGCTGTCTCATTGTGTAACTAATCCCATGTTCTTGTGGAAATGGCCCTTAATGATATTCTTTTGTTAAATAGTATATATGACTTTTGAATCTTTCAGCTTATGGATTTATTTTTTTAAGATGTTCGAAGCAGTTATATTGTTTAAAAAAACCACAAAACCACCAAACATCTTTTGATTAGAATTTATGCTGGGTTTATGGGATAAATTAATAAATTGTTTTATGCCAGTGTTTGTTTTTCTTTTTTCAGATTTTTACCAGAATTTTGAGGAGTTTAAATCTTCCGGTGGGAAGCAATCAAGTTGTTGTTCCAAGATTCTTAACAAATGCTTATGATGTAGGACATGCGGTAATGTGGATCACAGCCATGATGGTTAGTAACTTTTTCATAAAGTGAAACAAAAACTAATGCAAAGCTTTAAGCAAGTATGTATTAAAAAATAATGTTTGTTCTGTTTAGCTCACTGCAGAAGCTTGTTTTTAGGCTATCTTTTGCCCAAGGTTTGTTTTAAAGTACATTGTTTCACTGTCAGTTTGGAATGTGGGTGGAAAGGTTTATTACACAGCCACTGTCTGTGGCATTCTGGAAATGAACAGCCAGCTACAAGCACCACTGTGGATACACACTTGGGAGCTGCTGAACAACTGAATGACCCTTTTAGGGTGAACCTCATCAGATCAGATGGAGAGAACTTGCTACTTAGTGCTGAGCTGAGGGTGGGGAAGGGAGTGAATTCGCAGATGTGATTTGATGCTTTGAGGTATTGCTGTGATAAGTGAGAATGTTCATTTGTGCCTCATACTACTGTGTTAGCTGTTCATTTTAACTTTGTGTAATAAAATTCTGTGTTTTATTTTTTACAGGGTGGACCAAGTAAACTAGTGCAGAAGCACTTGTCTGGACTGTTCAATAGCATTGCCTCTTTTTACCACCCTTCAAATAATGGGCGCTGGCTGGTGAGGTTTTTTTTGCATGTCAAAGCAATAACTTTGGCTGTAACTTCAATGGTCAAACCTGTCAAATCAAATGTGTTGATAGATGCACTATATACTCCCAACAGCCAGATTGTCTGCTGGTTGTATAATATTTTGAGGCTTTAATTTTCAGGATACACAATTGTACTGTCATAGAAATCCTACTTTTATTCTGATGTCAGGACCACAGCTAATGGGAGTATTCTTTAAACATCTAACTCAGGTGCAGTTTAGAAGTCCAAAACTAGACATCTAATTCACATATAGCTAGGAAAAAGAAGTCAGCACTTTGAAAGAGGGTGATATACAGCATCAGTATTGCTTGTGTGACATAGCTGTAATATTACCAAGCTATTGCCTCCAAGTTAGCAAAATCTAGTTTTGATTAACCAAAGCAAAAAATATTTTTAATGCATATCTAGTTCGATGAAGCATAATTTTTTGATGGTGTAGCTAGTGGAGTCTTCTGCTAGCGAACGTAAAAATCTCCCTGTGATAGCTGGTATAAAGTACAGATTAAAATAGCAAGGCTGTTCAAAGCAGTGGCAAAGGAGCTGACTTGTTCTAGAATAGGATATTTGCTTACACATGAATGTGCAGAGAATGCTCTTAAAGACATCCTAATTACTGTAAGTAATCTTGATTCTTGACTGTATCCTTTGTATGTATTTTTCATCATTTCTTTAAATCATAGCTGGCAGCATAATTGTTAATATTTTGGGAACTGAAGTTTAATGGCAAATTGTGAACATTGTATTTTACAGCTCTTGTGAGTCTTCTTTTATTGGAGTTGTGTAATTTCAAGATGTTGGCTTATTAATTGTTTGTTGTATGCTTAGCAGCTCAAATTCTGCTACTACAAAGTAATTGAATAGCATTTCTTGTATATTCAACAGAACAAACTTATGAAACTACTTCAAAGGTTACCCAGTGGTGTTGTCAGAAGGCTGCATCGTGAGCGCTACAAGAAAATGACTTGGTTAACTCCTGTGCCTGATAGTCATAAACTTACTGATCAGGATGTTACAGACTTTGTAGAATGCATTATTCAACCTGTTCTTCTGGCTATGTTCAGTAAAACTGGAAGCCTGGAGGCTGCCCAAGCCCTGCAGAACCTTGCACTGATGCGTCCTGAATTAGTAATTCCACCTGTACTTGAGAAGTAAGTTCTGCAGGAACCTTACAAGTTCCGCGTTCCTGTCCCAGCAAATAAATATGCAAAGCAATCATATTAAATGATAATGAGTTTCCTTGCCACAAATGAATGCTTGCAGTGAGAGGAGCTGCTAATACACACCCCTGAGCAATAACCTGAATCAGGACAGGGAGCGAGGGAGGACTTTGTTTTTTATTTTATTTGTTTTAGTTTGTTTTTTTTTTTAAACACCTGGCAAATGGAATAGTTCTGGGAGCTGTTTATAGCTTGTGCAGTATAGGGTAGTCCTCAGGTGGTTTGCATTTCTGTTAGCATTTTGTATCAAATAGTGGGTGGATCAGTTGAAAAAGCAACTTTGTACCCTTAATTCATGAGCCACCTTATGTCTGCTCATTACCTTTCAATTGGGCCAAATATAAATGATGATGTTGCATGTTTGTGCAGTAATAAGCATAAGTTTTATATTTATGTTTTGTGTCAGAGTATGTTACAGTTACAGAGTGTTTAAAATTACTGTCATTGCTTCTGACTTAGTAAGTGAACTACTTAAGTACGTGCCCATATGAAATACTTAGTTTCTACTATTACTAATACCTTGGTGCCTGAAATTCCAAAGGAAAAATTTGGACTCCAACTCCTTCCTGCCCCAAGGAAAAGCTTTCTTCCTTGCCTCTATCCTTTTTCCCACTCCTATGCGGTCTTTTGTACTTCAACACCTCATATTGTAAAAACAGTGGAGAAGTGAGTTTGTCTTGAAGAGCCCTTTCTGAGTTCCATACCTTCCTGACTCACCTGTTTGTAAAAACTTGATAAATCTGCTCTTATATGAAAACATTTCAAGCATAACAGTTCTAAGAAGGACAGCAACAGACACCCATATTGGGTATGACTACTTTTTCTGTTCTGAGAGCAGACTGAACGTCTGCTCAGTAGTTCAAACTATCACTGGTATGTTTGCCTTGGCTGCAGTTCCGAATTCATTTTGTTGAGTAGATGTAGGTCTTTTGTGCTTTAAATGACGTAGGGCAAGGGTAGCACTATGACTTATGTTTGAACTGTAGGTTGTTGATAACAGTAGGAAGTGTTACGCAGTTTGCTAAAAAGTACTTAGTTTAAAAAAAAAAAGTAGTTTATAAATCAGTTACTTAACAGGTTTTCATAAAAAAAGATATGGACTTTAATGTAACATTAAGTAATATATCCCTTATGTATTTAGAGGTAATCAAAACAAGTTTTCATGCTTGCCACAAGAACCTTACACTTTTAAGTATACAGCTTGCATTAGCTTAGAGTTCAAACATGAAAATCATCATAGCTTTGAAGCTAGGAGCCCATGCAGTTATTAATTCCTATGTTGCAACTGCTAACAGATTATTTAATCCTGAATTTGTTGTGAATAGGACTGATCAAATGAAAGGAACATTTTCTAACAGAGCAATGTTAAGTCCATTGGAAAAAGATTAGAAAAAATTTTCGAACCATTTATTAGCTTGAATTTTTCTTGCAGAAATTTTGTACCCTTTCTGTAGAAAATAACATGTGCAATCCACTTTTATTTTCTTTGAAGACTTTAGAAACATTATTGTTCCTAATATGACTGCTCTTAAACTTTATAGAACATATCCTGCACTTGAGACATTGACAGAACCTCATCAGCTCACAGCTACTTTAAGCTGTGTAATTGGAGTAGCTCGTAGTCTGGTATCTGGGGGGAAGTGGTTTCCTGAAGGTCCAACGCACATGCTACCTCTATTGATGAGAGCATTGCCTGGGGTGGATCCAAATGACTTCAGCAAATGCATGGTGAGTGTATAAACCTTACCATTTTTAGAAGATATTTAGCCAACTAGTTCACTCTGAAAGCTTTTTTTTATATTTGCATGAAAGCGAGTAACTCATGTTTCCAGAATTTCTTAGCGATTTTGTTCCTACACAATTTTATTTGTAAAAAGTTAATATTACAAGCCTCTAACATGATAATGCTTTTGGCTTGTCAGACAACACCAAGTGAATCTTTAACACCAGATTGTGATAAGCATTGTGCTGACTTTTTGTGCAGCTAAAAAAACCAAGGTAAAATAGATGTTCCAAAGCTCCTAGCAAATATTTGTGGTATTTTAAGATCAATAGGAAGACCTTTATCAGTAGGTTTTTGATAAATTAGGTCCTAAAAGCGTGCATCTTCAGGAATTCATATTAATTGACTCTTCAAACAATGTAAATGTTATAGGGTTTTGGTAACTTTAAAGTTTAGCACAAAATAAGTGTTACTTTACTCAAAAAATTGAGGGGGTTTTCTGCGGTGCTGACCAGTGAATTTTATATATGAAATCAGAAATGACTATTGAAGTTTTGGGGCAGAAGAATTAGGCTCTGGAATTTTTTTTTTAATGTAACAATTTGCTTTAGCTCCCATACCTTAATGGTAAAAGCTTTTTAATGTGTAGAATACAGCAACACTTATTAAAGAGCTGTTTGCAACTCTCAACAGATTACATTCCAGTTCATTGCAACATTTTCTACTTTGGTGCCTTTAGTAGATTGTTCATCTGTATTGCAAGAAAGAGATGATCTTTCAGAGGTAAGAGTGCTGTGCAGTTATGAAAACATTACTATAACCTACTTTTCAATTTAATTTCTAGCAATGTAATAATCTCTTCAGAACTGTAACAGGCTTGCTACTCTTTTTGTATATGTAAAACTACATTAAACAAATAAGCAACAAAAAACTGAAGATACAGATCACGTTTGCTTCTGGTCATTGTGGTAGAGCTGACATCAGCATGCAAATTGGCCATGTATTTTTAGCGTTGCTTCTTAGTCATAGGTGGTTGTAGAGATGTTACATTCAAACAGTTTAATATTTTTATGTCAAAACTTAGCTGCACAAGGCCCTCAGTAGTGTAATTTGACTAAGAGCTTGCCCTGCTTTGAGTAGGAGGTTGGACTACATGGTCTCCAGAGGTCCCTTGCCATCTACATTTTTTTGAGTCTAATAAAATAGCAGCTTTATTACCATTAAATGTTTGAAACTTCTTGTCACCACAAAACATTAATGTTAACAGTAAAGAAAAACAAAAAGGAGGTGACTACAGTGTTGCTGTAAGATGTATATGCGCCACTTCTGGTTCAAAACTAGTCCAGCCTAGAACGAGGTAAAAAGTAACTAATTGATTGTCTGGGAGACTCTGGAAGGAATTTGGTCTCCTGTTGAAAACTTCATATGTGTTTTTAAAAAAAACAAAACCAAAAAACAACCCACCAAAAAAAACCCAACTGTTTGTAGTTATTTTTCAAAAAACTAGTGCACTCTTTAGCTTTTCAGGGTTGTTTTCCTCCAATGGGAAATAATTGCAAAACACTCGCACCTCTTTAAAGTGTTCCTGCACTCATGCTTCTTTTTTCTGATTAAGATTCTATTGCTTTCTCTTCAGATGCTTGTTAATCTCTTCCAATCAAGAGATAGTAACTTCATTAGACAGTGAGCCTCATCTCCCTCTTCAGTGTTTTATCCTTTGCTGCCCCTTTGTTAGTAGACGTGGTCACCCCACCTGTTTGCTGCGTTGGAGTGCTGTTTATATTCGTCTCTAGTTTTAGAGCTCCTTGCGCTCCATTTCTCCAGCATTGTTCTAATACTTTGTCCTTTTCTTTTCCACATAGTAAAAAATAGAGGAGAGAAAGCGAAATAGCTTTTCTGTTTCTCTGCTTATCAGTAGGCTTTTGATTCTGCTTTTGATACATCAGTTCAAGCATAGTGAAACTGTATCTGGCATATTACAATTGAGACAGCAGCGGTGTCCCCTCTGGTAGTTACAACTGCTATGTAAAATGTCTCATCCACTGCTAGAAGTCTCTTCTTTTAGCTCTGAGAACAGTTAGTAGGTACAGATTGCAGAGATTCTGAGTGCTCAGCTACTGGAAGAAGGTTAATTTCATTGCTCCAGAGCTGCAGCACTCAGAAATTAACAGAGGAGTTTGTACACTGAATGTTTAATATAAATATGTTAGCAGAGCCAAGTCTGCCACCACAGTTGGCACTCACTGACCTCCTGTTGGAAAGGAGGATCAGTAGTAAGGCCAAAGGTTGTATCCATGGAGGCAGACCCAATTTCACCCTGAGAGGTTATTTGGCTAAACATCAAGGCCAGGAAACTTGATAGCACAGTGTAAAGAAAATGTAGTAATTGTTTCATGTAGTGTACTTGAGACTATACAAACTTTGATGGGAAATGCACTGTAGTATATATAATTTCAAAATTTAAAGTGTTTTTGAAGTAGTTAATATAGTTAATAAGGAAACGTAATATAAACTTTATTTCCTAAAAGAAAAGCCAACTTTTTATGCTTTTTTTGCATTGGAAAACTGTAGGTGGAAAGAGAATTGTGCTCTGCAACCGCTGAATTTGAGGATTTTGTACTACAGTTTATGGATAGGTAAGTAAGCTAAAGATAGGTGAAAGCTTGGCATGAAGAACTTTTATTAAAAATTTAAAGTTCCACTTACTAAAATTGTACTTATTGTATTTGTGTAGATGTTTTGGACTTATAGAGAGCAGCACACTAGAACAAACAAGAGAGGAGACTGAAACTGAGAAAATGACTCATCTAGAGAGTCTAGTGGAATTAGGTCTCTCTTCTACTTTCAGTACAATCCTTACTCAGTGTTCAAAGGATATCTTTAAGGTATGTAGAACATGGGCTTTCTATCTGACTTAAGGTGCTTTTTTTTCTATTGTGAATGTCTGGTGCGTTCAGATCCTTCCTATCTTCAATGTCCTGTTGTGAACTTTCACATTTAACCACGGAAAGGGCTGGGAGGGGAAGTTTAGGACTTCATGTCGATTTGTTTTATGATTTTATACACATCAGTACAGAGCTCTTAGGTCCTTGATGCTCTGTTGCCAACTGATGATAAATGTTAGGAGAAGCCATTCTAACAGCTTGTTTTATCACTTATCATCTTAGACTGTGATTTTTCATGTCTTTTGATGGTAATGCTAACCTACCCAATCCCCTACTTTCCTTTTTTTTTTTCTCCCTCTCCCTACCACTTCTTCAGCTGGGTAAAAGAAAGCTGTTCAAGGAGCCATGTGGCTAATGGGATCAGAAAAATTATCTGGATTAAAATAACTCTGGGGGAGGGGGATGGAGAATCCATGTTGTTACACAGACAGATTCTTCCCTTGTATGTTGGGTTAACACATTTTAATCTGTTTAATTAATTTAATCTGTTTACATTACATTATGTGTATTTTTGGAGGTGCTAGGTTTTGTGCGTTTTGAACCATTGCATTGGACACTTTGATATGATTTTTTTTTTTCTGGAATCTTTTGGTTAATATAAGTCTTAAGTTAATTCTTCATTGTCATTAAATATTTAATTTGTATTGTTCCTGATTGTTCATTATTAAAGTAATCATATGCGATCTACACTGTATATAGTTCAGCTTGCCTTGCAAGGTACTGGATGGTAATAAGCTGCTTTAAAACACACTGGCCACTTAAATAGTTGATTATTAATTCCCTATTTATTTATTAACTAAGGGATTTCTTAGCTTTACTTCACTTTCATGTGTGAAATAGCATAGTTTTCCTTTCAGCTGACTGTGACTTATTCAGGGAAAACTGTTTTTCTATGTAGTTTCTCAGAAGCACCCCAAGCTTACATTTGTCGAGAAGATTTATTTGACCTCCTTTCTTCCCAAAGTGAACATTTGAGAAGTGTCTTCAATCTCCAGCTGAAGGCAGTGTCCCGTTGTATCACCAGTTGAAGCACTCAGTGTGTTTTGTTTATAAACTCTTGGGGGGAGCAGGGGAATACAGACCTTCCTGTGATTGAATTATTTTAGTGATAATGGATGCTGTCATCTGTTTTCCTGGTATACTGTGTTACTGTAACTGAGTGTAGCAATAAATAGGAAAAAAAGTGTAAATCTGCAAACTGAAACTATTTTGACAAACCTTTTGTCATTGCCACTTCTGCAGCGGCCTTTATTCTGCTCAAGGCAGAGTCTACTCAAGGCAGTCAATTAGGTGTAGGTGTTGCATAGATTGCAAGTCATGTGCACTGATAACATTTAGCATTTTTTTCCTGAGCAGTTACTATTCACATAAGTTTTTAATCTTTCTATTCTATAGTATTGTCAGCTTTAATTGTGATGGTAGTTACATTTTACTCTGCTTTAGGCATTCTGCAGCACTGTTTTCTCTGTCTCTCTGTTCTGATTTCTTTTAATGTTATCATGGTTGCAGTCTTCTGTTTTAAAAGAATACAATATTATGTACAGATGCTGCTTTCTGTGTAGCGTCAAACATTTTATGATACCTAGTTTCATTTTTAAAAAAAAGTAACCACCATCTTTTTGTACTTGTTTTTAGGTTGCCTTGGAGAAGGTTTTTAACTTTGCTGTTTCAAATATATTTGAGACAAGAGTTGCTGGTCGAATGGTTGCCGATATGTGCCGAGCTGCAGTAAAAGTGAGAGAAAACGCTCTGACTTCACTTGATCTTTAGTTTAAAAAAAAAAAAAAGCAAATACTACTACTTTTTTTTATGTTAGATCTTTCATTTTTCATGTAAATACAAGTGGTTCTTAATATTATGTCTTCTAAAATTGGATGGTTGCATATAGGAATACTTAAAGAGGTTAATTCACAAACTATTTTTCTTGCATTTTTATTAAATTTAGGTTTTATTGAGTGTTTAAAAAATCAGGAAGTCAGGCTGACTCTAGATTGAATTGGAGTTGAGATACAACTATTCTCTCTTTCAAATAATGTTGTTACAAGGTTTTTTATCAATGTGTGTGCACCGAGTTCCATAAGGCAACTTGTTTTTCAAAATGGGCTATTTATGATACTGTTTTCAGTGCCGCCCTGAGGAATCCTTGAAGCTGTTTGTACCACATTGCTGCAACGTTATAACTCACCTCACAGTCAGTAAGTTTATAAGATCTCTAGTGTTATTTGCTTTATTTTGGGTTGGCTTTTGTTAAACAAGAAAATAATATTTAAAACTTTTATGGGTTTTCCACAACTTCATTTCAATGATGGAAAATTAATTCTGTCCACTATTTCATCTAAAAAACCAAACAAACAATTATTTATGTGTAATTTCAAGACAGAAATCTAAAAAGCTACAGGAGCATGTTGCTTAAAAAATGTGGCAGTCTAAAATGTCTCCAGACCTTCCTCAATTTCTCAAAGTGCATTCAAGGTGTTAAATTGGTTAAAGTAACTTCCAGTTGGACATGGGTGCAGTATGAATTGGAAGGTTGCAATAGAAGGGTTAGGAGTAAACTTTTGGGATGCAAGCATCTGGTTTATGATCTAGCTTGTTGGGAAAACGTGACTGCAGCATCGTTACAGCAGTGCTTATCACTTATTCCTCCAGATGAGGACGTATTACGTGATGAAGAACTAGATAAGGAGCTACTTTGGAATCTTCAGCTTTTGTCAGAGGTATTGCAAAGAATGTTCTTCCTATGCATGTATATCACTGGATCCTGTTTAATGCCCCTGAAAAAAGGAAATAAACTTCTGCTAGTAAAACAAAGTAAATGCTGTATGAATGACACTCAACTTCTTTTTCTTATCTGACTTTAAGTGGGACATAAATGGCTGCTGTTTGAAGAAAATAAATGTACAGTGTGTATGTGGAATAAAATTAAAGCATTTAATACAATTATTGTGGGATAGACAGAGAAGAGGGACCAATGCAGGGAAGACCATAAGATGCTTTTGGAAAAGATTAATATTTTAAAACAAATTTCAAAATCTATACAAGTATTGCTAGAAAATTTTGATCAGGGTCAAGAATTAATATATATCACAATTCTTATGTGTAACTTAAACTTTTCCAACATCAGTAGAAGTGGTAGTTCATGTGCAAGTTCAGTCTTTAATTTGAATTCAGTGTGACACACAGAATGAAACTCGGTACAGGATCAATGGAGCAGTGTAATCCTCTCTTTAGTCCTCTAGAACAAAATCAGTTATGTTTACCTTTGAAATGTTTGTCTTTCCTATTAGATCACTCGAGTGGATGGAAAGAAGTTGCTACCGTACAGGGAGCAGCTTGGGAAGATACTGCAGCGAACCCTACATTTAACCTGTAAGCAGGGTTACATTCTGTCTTGTAACCTACTGCACCATCTTCTTCGTTCTGCTACACTTATCTACCCCACAGAGTACTGCAGTGTGCCAGGTGGCTTTGACAAGCCTCTTTCTGAATACTTTCCTATCAAGGCAAGGATTTTCATTTATTTAGGATTAGAGGATTTGACTTTCTTTTTTAAAAAACAATCATACACTATGTTATTTGTTTTTATTTGGAGATTTCTGAATGTAGGTAGCAGCAATGGAAAGTGTAATTGAAAGATGCTTTGGGCTTTGAAATGTATAGCAAATTACGAGTTACTTAAAATTGTATTGGTAGCAAAAAATGAATACTGACTTGTTTTGAGAAGTTTTATAGCATGACATACGATGTGTGTTTTACAATGATTGCATGACTACAATAAGATAATATGAAGCAAGAGTTGCCTGCTCATGTTTCTTAATCTTGTGATATATGATGCATTTAATGAGACCCAGCTATCGTGAAGTACAATGGTATGAACAGTTAACTTTGCAGTTTAGCAGGAGAATTTTGCTGTTCACTTTAACCTAAATACCCAGTTATAGG
Source organism: Anarhynchus alexandrinus (assembly GCA_008711295.1). Lineage (NCBI taxonomy): Eukaryota > Metazoa > Chordata > Aves > Charadriiformes > Charadriidae > Anarhynchus > Anarhynchus alexandrinus. The sequence goes on along the minus strand of VUYV01000016.1, from coordinate 721,348 downwards.
AAACATTGTTGCACGGGACAAACTTAGTCTTTCATCTGCTTTTGTGGATGAGAGCTGGAGCCTTTCCTTGTGCCTCTTCCTATAAATGTGGTTATCAGATATAACAAGTAATGGCAAGTGCATGTTAAAATGAGAACATCAGTGCAAAACAATTGCGAGAAAGGAGATAGAGTATTTTACGGGTAGGCAGAATAACAAATGAACAATGATTCTATGCTAAGCTTGAGATAAAATGAAAGTAGAAGTGGCAATATTAAAATTTACTGAAACTGTCAAAAGTAATATGGTAGTCTTCTGTTAAGAATTTGAAGTCAATTTACCAGTATTATAGATGAGCAGTGTAGCAGTTTTCAGCTGGCCTATTTAAATATAAAGCTGTATTTTGCTGAAAAGTGTTCTTTTACAAAACTTCACAACTGCAGACAATCTAATGCTTGTTACTGAAAGCCAGTACAGTTTTATAAACTGACAGGAAGATCAAGTTGCACCAGATATTCATTTAACAGACAAAAATATCTTAATTAAATGCCCCCCCCCCAAAATAGATTGCCTTTTTTTTTAAGTTTCTCCTCTGAATTAAAAAGAAATCACAATTACTTTGCTGTTCCGTGCATGAGTGGCTACTTTAGAAAGTGTATATTATATCAACTCAACTGCCATTAACAGCTTGAGTTTGTTACTTAAATGCTTCCTACCCTGCCCCTGTATAAAACTGCAGTTCTGTCACTTTCTCAAGTAATATTCACAGAGGACTAGCCTGCTCTTCCAAGGAAGAGAAGTAATAGCAGGCTACATTGAGTAAGTGTACTACTGTAGCTCTTTGTACTTTTTGTCCGGTCAGATCAGTCAGGCGTTTTAAGAACAGATGATGAAGTTTTGTAATCTTAAATTACTGTGTAAAATTGGACAAAGACAAGAAATGGAAAGTGAAGACTGCAAAGGCCTATCTATTAATTAATATAGTCCTATGGACTTCATGTTTGAATATGGATTAGTAACAAATATTTACTTTTCTCTTCTAAATAATCATGGTGTTAATTCTGTAGCAAGTCTGAGGTCTTTGTAAGCCAAAATAGAAGAAGTTGTCTTTGTTATGGGATGACCTGGCATTGTATGGCGAGGCCAACTTAAAATTTACCTTTCTTTTTTTATTTTTAAAGTGAAAGTGCTAAGCTTCCTGATTGTGGTTCAAAACTGAAAAGAAGTATTTAATGGGCTAGCTTCTTTATGTTCTCTATAGGAGTATCAAAAGTCTGAGTTGTACCTAAGAATATTTCTGAATTTGCATCCAGCCAAAGGAATAACAAAGTTCTATTTCAATTAGACCAGTACAGTCCTTTTCCTTTTAGTCTTTTCAGGTATGTGTTATTTTCCAGGTACATGTAGACTTTGTAGTAGGTTTAGGATTTCTACTTGGTTTTATTGTGTTTTTTTTCCTGGAATTGTCAGGGTAACAGCTTTACAGCAGTAGCTAGTTCATGTGTTTGGGTTATTTTAGTAATCTTAAATGCTAATTTTTGTAAAAGACAAGTTGCTTCATAGTTTGATTAATAAGAAATGTCTTTATTTACTATAGGACTGGGGTAAACCAGGTGACTTGTGGAACTTGGACATCCAGTGGCATGTTCCTTCATCTGAGGAAATAAACTTTGCTTATTATTTGCTGGATACTTTTCTTCAGCCAGAGCTCACCAGACTAGAGCACTATGCAATTGGAAAACTAGAAATGTCCAGGTTAGTGGTGATATGTAATATGGAGATGGTGTGTTTATCCACTTATGTCTGTTTTAAGTAGTTACTGCCAATAAGGAGGTTATAATGTTACACTGTCTTTGACATTATTCTAAGAATTCCAGGATTTTTAACTCTTAAGAGTACATCTAGCTTGGAAGTGCATTTCATTAAATAGATAACACATTATTTTGAACAGAAACACTCTTTAAAAAAAGTCTTAAGACACTTTATGTTTGTATAAAGACTTTACTGTTCCAGAATTATTTTTAAATACATACCACAAACTGTGTTTCCATTTAACTGTAGTCAGCAATAAAAAAGCTCTTCCTCTAGACTTTTATCTTGTTATTTTGGCATAACCATTTGTGTTCTTAAGCTATGAAGCGGAACACAGAACTGATTTGGCTTGGAAATCTGCCTCTCAGCTTCCTTCCTTTGAGTAAATGGATTCAGTACATAGCGTGTCCATGCAAAAAGTGGCAGTGTTGAACCTAAGGAGGTAATGCAGAGTCAGTGGCATAACAAATAGGGATGAAGGCAAGGAATGCCATTGCCCAATCTTGTTAAACTCTGTTCGCGTGAAGTCATGGCTTCATAACGATAGTTTCCTAAGCACAAGATAATCATGAGTTTAGTATGTGCTAAAGCATTTGCAAGTATCAAATAGCTGAAGCTGTTTACAAGCATTAAATCTCAAACATTCTTTATTTCTCATGTTAAACCTTCACGTCACTGAAGCTATATATACTTCAATTGATGTTCATAGCACGTGATGTTATACCTCGTGCGGTAAAGTACTGCCCTATGTGAAACAGGACATGGTGTATCAGACTCCTAAATATTTTCCTGCCTGGCCAAGTTCCTGCATTTTTTAATCTGAAAAAGACAATATATGCTTGACAAATCAATGCCACCAGACTGCAATCAGAAAGTATACTTAGACTAGAAGAAGAAAGGATATGCTTCCTACTTAAGTCTTATTATTTCTTTGTACGTTTTATTTCTTAAGTTTATTTGTATGTTTATTTCTTTTGGTGTTTTCCTTTTCTGTTTGATGCTTTGTATGTAAAGCTGTTAATTTATAACAGAATTGGACTTTGATTTTGTCAAGGCTTCACTGTGCTACCTAACAGAAATAAATGGTGGTGATTTGGGACTATAGCCAAGTGCAGGAATTGCAAATTAAATTAGAAGGAAAGATAGTAAAGCTGCCAGAGTAGAGAATACCATTACTTGCTAAAGGAGTAACAGGTGTGAATAAATGGGATACGAGGTGAGCCTGTTATTGCTTTGAATTGCAATATTTCTGAAGCTTGAATTCTTGTAAAATGTTTTTTTTTTCCAGTATTCAACTAAGTAATAGTTGGAAATCAAGTATTTTTTATGTATTTAGGAGCTTCAGAGTAAGATTTTTCAATTATAAAAGATAAAATGAAAAATTCTGATAGCCTTTGTTGAACACAAAGTGTTAGAGAGTTGATAAGTAATACATAAGTGCTAAGAGCTCTTCAGTTAGGGAATGTCTTCAGAGGGCTGAAAGGAGATATTTTATAGATCAGAGCTGTTTACCACAAAGATGAGAATAAAGGGCAAAATTTGTAACTATATGCTAAATGCTACTACTTTCGGTGAGACAGCTTTAAAAAGAATTCCTTAATTCTCTAAAATCACACAGAAAAATGTTGTTTGCATTGTTGCATTATAATTTATCTTCAGACTGCAAAATATTCACTCATAAAGAAAGTATTCCCTCATCTTAATCATGGTGGGAAGGATTTTTCTTGGCCTTGGGGTGGAGAGTTATTTCATGAGTTTTATCTGAGATTCAGATAAAATTCTTCAATACAATTTTTGGGGTAAAGCTGTCTGTTTCAAGATTAGTTTATTTCATTATACTGATGTTTCCTTCAGTGTTTCAGAATGTAAAATCTCCCAATATTTCCAAAACGAGTTTTTCAGAAAACAAAGTTGAATGTTGCAGTTCTGTAATAGAATTGGGTTGGATCAAAAATCAAAAAATGATTGATTTCTGTAGTGCTTCCTCTTGTGTTTAGAAGTTATATAGCTAAAAAAAAAGGGCTTTTATAGCTTTTATAAAGCTTCACCCAAAAATATGGTTTATCATTTATATATTTTCAAGCATTTAACAGATAAGTAACCTGGTTTTCTTCTTTGTTTAAGAGATGACGTGCAGCAGTGCCTTGCTATTGTGCATAACTGCTTGATTGGCTCTGGGAACATTCTGCCTCCTCTAAAAGGAGAAAGGGTGGCTCATCTGTAAGTAAATTTTATATCACAAACATTCTTAGCAATTGGTTTTTAGAGCATATTGTTATTATCACACATCTACTTCTAGTGGCTATTTTTAAGGAACTTTCATACTAGTATAAAGATACAGAAATTTGAAATAGTGACTTAGAGAAACACTTGCGTACTTAAAATGTGAAAGTGTGTTAAATGTTTTTTTTGGTGCAAGACTCAAAGTACTTTAAAAAGGTAGGTGACAGCACTGCACTGCTGATGCTACTTTACGTAAAGGAAATGGAAGCTAGGGATTTACTTATGTGTTTCCCCTCCTCCAAAAGAAGCCTTCAAACCATAGGGCACTGCCATCTTTCTGATGTTCCCATCACCCTGAACGAGTAAAGTCATAAACATTCTGAACTTAACTTCTTGGCAGCTGTCTTCTCATATTAAAATAGGAAATAAGTCCTATTTGAATGCTCAAACCCCTGTGAATAATGTCACAGCAGAACCTGGCTACTGGTAACAGCATACAGTAGAACTCTAGCTAAAATGCTGAAGTAAACTTTCATTTTGGAAGTAATAGGAACTTTCTGTTGCATTGTAGTTCAGGCTTCGAAACAAACTATTTTTTTTAATAGATGGGAATGCTGCTTTAGCTTTGACTTCTTTAAGAAAGTATGTTGAAATATTAACATTAGAGGCAATTACAAGTTTGATTTCAGTATTCCTGTTGTTATATATATTTAAAATATGGAGGGTTTCAATTATGCTTATGGTCGCAGTCTGTATTTGGTGACTATAAAGTTGTAGAGACTTTTTTGCCCAAGTGCAAGCTACTAAAGGTGCCAAGGACCATTGACAGAGTCTCAAATGCATTACTTCAGGTGCATAGCTTCTGAGAGCTGCTTGTACAATGGGAGAGGCTCCTCTTGAGTGTATGTTAGAAGATTTGTTAAGCTGGAGAGCTTTGTAGAGGCCATCTTTTACCATTGGGTAAAAGGAGGTAATCTTTTAATTAAAGAGGCAGTGCAGGGCATTCAGGCTGATTATGACTGTCTTCTAAAATAGGCTCCAACACCTTGCAGGAGGCATTGACTGTTCCTCTACCAGCAATGTGCTGATGGTCCATATTGGCAAAATGTGTTAGCATCGCTTCTTGGTTCAGTCTGAAACCTTCCCTGGCATCTGTTGGGCAGCAAGCACTAGACACTTGCAGTTCATATGGCTTACAGGTTCCAGGACAGTTTCTGGTGTTGGTCCCTATCCTTTCAAAGGAGAAGGATTTTTTTGTTCTTGGATGCATTGAACTTCAAAATACAAGACTATCTTGGCCCAAAAAGTCTTTAACACTACTAAAAAAAAAAAAAAATCTGTTGTAGCTATAGTAATCTATTAATTGAGGAAGAAACACCTGTGTAAGTGTAAGCAGTTTTGTGCCCTTGTCTGGGCTATCTGATTGTCAATAACAGAAGCTTCATTTGGCAGGAGAAAGAACCTCACCACCAGTGGAGAAGAGTGAATTGCAGCTGTCATTAGACTGTTTTCATGTAAACTGTCTCTGGTTTTGTTTTGGTGTGGGGTGTTTAGAATCATCTTTTTATATTGTTGGGCAAGGTCTGTAAATTCCTAACGTGGAGATTAGGACATTGGCCTATAATCAACTTCTAAGTTACTTGTATACTTTATGGAAGATTTGCTTCATTCTGTTAGTTATCTGTGTTGTCTTATTAAATATAGACAATTTACATGAGAATATGCTGAAATCAATTTGCTACTAAAGAAATCAAAATTAGACTTCTCACATAATCTGAATTTTGGAACTCAATAGTTCATTCTACTAAATGTCTGCGGAGCTTCAGAATCCACCATTACCTGGTTTTGGACAGACTATATATATTGATGAATCATGTGCCCACTGTGAGAACTTCTTACATGCAAACTTTGTTTACATTAAGGCTTTTTAAAAACATAGTTAAGGCAATTTATCTTTTCAGTGATGTTACACAGGACTCTGGAATTTGCCCGTTGAAGTTGAATGAATTTTGTTTAAGTAAACTGTAGTTCTTATTCTTTGTATGATTTGAATTATCACAAACAGAACATGGATTTTTAATGAAGGAGACAATTTGAGGGAAATAGAGTGAGTTTGTGCACTGTAGGTTTTACTTTGGCCTAGTAAGGTGGACTAAATACCTAAGGAAATCCTGTTGCACTTCATATCAGTTAAATGTTAGATCCCTGTCAGTTTATTCAACTTACTTAGCAAGAACAGTTACAAAGGTCAATATCAATTTAGCATCTTGAGAGATGAGGCTGAGTTGATCCATCCAGGACAGATGATGTTCATTCTAGTGTTGCTTCTTATGAAATATATATTCTGTTTTAATGGGTTACTGTACGTAAACAAGGGTCACAGAAGGGAACTGTACCAAGAAAGATGATGTCCTCTCCACTGCCTTATTCCCTTCTCTTCCTTGCCCAAGAAATAACTGGAATATATTTGATGAGGGAGATATCTTTTGATTTATAAAGCAGTATTAAACAGGTCTCTATGAATATTGTTTTCTATCCCATATGTCCATAAAATTATATCCAGTTTGAATGTAGGTGGTGTCTTTTGATGAACTTGGTATTAAAACAGGAAAAAAAGTTTGATTATAATGGTGGTTGTGTCATGAGTTCCTGGGATTTTTTTTTTAGTAAGATACCAGTTCACATTCCTAATCCTGTTCCCATTATATATAGTGGGAATGCAGGTAAAGCACTCAGATTTGAAATTGAAGGGCTTTTATTGACAGTGACTAAGTCAGTTACCCAGGACGCCCTTATTTTAAGTATTATGTATTCACAGTTAGTACTTACTACTAGCGGTGATGAAATTCACTGTCCTAACATGGCAGTAAAGGAGTATTTTTGAATGCAGGTATTGGTAGATGGCTTGATACATTCTAGTTAAAAGAATTCTATATGTATGCTTCTAAAACAAACTGGCACAGGAGTTTTCTTGTCAGATACCTCCTACGCCACTGAACTCCTATGAACCATAGCTGATCACACACCATGTAGTACAGTGTTGTTGTATGTGCTAACTGTAAAGTAGAGCTGAGTAGGTGTAACTGCTAGATTTTTCTTCATCTTGATGGTTAAGGATACCTGAAGATTCTTGCCAAGAAAGCCAGATGGGTATTTGTTCCTTTATAATCCTCTAGCCTGCTCACTGAATGAAAGGAAAGTGACATAGATGGGGGAGAGCTTGGAGCTATGTAATTTGAACCTCAGCAAAAGAAGAATGTGGGTAGAATGAACTGTAAAACTTTGTGTGTAGTGGGATGGTGAACTGGATACGATGGTTGGGTTAGTACTGTGAACACTATCTGCCAGCAAAGCTGCTCTTGCCGCTAAGATGCTTTTTCCCCAAGTGTATGGGGTTTATTTTTCTGTTTGACAACTGAAAGCTACCCAAATATTTGCAGATGTTGTTTTGGTGGTCTGTTTGCAACCTTGGTTGTGGTGATGGGTAGGGGAAGGCCATGGCAGGAATAAGGGAGAAAGGCTGCTTTCTTCATCAGGAGCAGGCTGTAACAGCATGAGAACACTGTACCTGATTTGATCATTAATTTGGGTGATTCAGCCATAACAGTGACTAGTACGAAGAAGATGACTGAGGGAGGAAGTAGGGTTTTTTTGCTTAAGTAATAGGGGAAAATTATGAAAATTATATATTGACTAGATGTCACAAGCTGGCCAAATGCTTATTTCGTTACTGCTTGTCATAATTGACCTGTGTTGTTGCATAAAATTCCTATGCATTAGATGTGAGGTTTGAGGGGTTTTTGGATGGATGAGTCTTAAGTCATGATATTACATAAACGTGGTAGTCTTCTAGAGGGGTGAGAATATAACAAAAGTTATGAGCACTCTTTTGGGAGAGAGTGAGTGAATCTGGATTGAAGTTCTAAATCTTTCTGCTTTAAAATAAATTGCAAGGATGAAAGCATGAGACTGCTTTCCGCTAACATGATAACTATTTGCTGCTTGGTGCTTTGTTGTTGCTGTAATTCTTTTGAAGTTGCTTCTACAGTAGGAAAATAGAGCTCTTGCAAGTACAAGGCCTCTCCACTACTGTGGAGACTACTACATTTTATTGTAGTAGTACTTTTAACCCAGGATTTTGTTTTGTTTGATTCTAGACGGTACATTACAATTCATCAACATCATTTTACGGAAATTATGTTTAAAAGTCTATTGCACTGTTCACATACATAAACTTTTCATCTCTAAAAGTTTTGTGGGAAGTTACGGTCCATTTCTATGGACTTTTACAGGTTTTTTTGTTCCTCAGTGTCAAACACCTGAGAGTATCCAGTAATTTCAAAATGTCGTTCTTCATCTCTCCTTGTCAAGAATAGTCTGTTTTATGTCTTGGCAGTTTGTGGGTTTTTTTGTTTATTAGCTATTGAAAATAGATTTACTTCTTGAATAGTTAATATACAAAGTTTTTCTTTTTTTTTTTTTTTTAAAATCTTATTTGTTGTTTGATAAAGCTGAAACTGTATAAAATTTCCCAGCATTGGTCTGGTATGTTTTCCCTGTTAGGCAGAATCAAATCGTGATCTTATTTTCATGGCTTAGTAAATACTTGTTAGAGTAAAAGTTTCAGAACTTCTGTTTATCCACAAGTGTGTGCATTGTCATGAACCTTCTTGAATCTCCTGTCAGTCTAGGTTGATGTTTTCATGTTGAGTCATTTGTTTCTCTTACTCCTTTTTCAATCTTTTGATCATTGGTAGTTTCTGAATGGAAAAGTGTTATATTTAGTACAGAGAACACATTGTTAAATTGACCAACGCTTGACTTGGGTATGCTCAGCATACCCAAAAGTATATACTCTGTGTGTGTGTACATATACACATGGCGTACACATCAGCATAGCTGTTGTGAAGTGCTGGAGGAGTGGTTTCCTTGTTTAGTGAACTTGAGCGCAGAAGGGTTAGGTTTTATAATGGTCCAACTTTTTTGGAGAGACCAAGCAGTTCTTATGTGTAGTTTGCGATTTTTATTTTCTTCCCGATTTTGGGAGCAAAATTCCCATGTCATTCAGGTAATGAATAACATATATAATTTATATGCTTCTGAAAATCCCGTTATAGCTCATGCTATCTTAAATGCTTAGTGTTACTATGAATGTTTCATACATGAGCAGGTGTTTAGGGAAGAGATAGGCAACTCAGTAGAAAATAAATTTGTGCACAATCCATGCACAAATAAACCGCATAATTGAAACTTGTCAGAATTGAAGATAATAGTTAAACTTCAGTAGGAAATAGAACTTAAATGTCACTTGGTGTTGACTTTTTATTTTTTAGCCTGTACATAGCAAGGAATGTAAACTTCCATCTTTTTTCGGAGGATGAATGAATTCTCTTCTGAAGTGCCATGAATAGCAAATTAATAGAAAACTATTTCATGACTCAATAGTGTGTATTTATATTCTTATTCCACATAGTGTTCTTTATCTTCAGTAGAGATGCCGTTGATTTCAAGTGTGTTCTGTGAATTATTTTTTTTAATGCAAAATGGATAGTTACAAGGGGAAGGGGAAAAAAGGAGTTGAGGAGGCTGCCGGAGGTTGTGAGGAGCAATCCGTTATGACAGCAGTAGTTTTTTGTGGCTGAATTAAGGTGTTCAAAGCCATACTCAGAGCTGTGGTGAATTATCCTGACACAGTTGGGGAAAAATGAATATACAGTTTTTTCTGCGCCTGCAGAAACACAGTGTAATGGTTTCTCTGCCACACAAGGTGTGTGCAGGTGTACATGATGCTTCCGTGCACACAGTCTACCGTTTTTCTTAAGGGGCCACCGTAATTGTAAGTGATATCAATGTCCTTTTGTTGTGATGACTCTAATGGTGTGCAAATAAAGATTATTTCAAATGCGGACCGCATAAAGCTCTCTAAGGCTGAAAAATCTTTCACTGATGTTCAGTTGCGTTCTCCTTCACTTCCCTTCCCTTCCCTTCCTTGCAGCCTGCTTACTAACAAAGTATCACTAAGCAGCTGATCTAGGGAAGCAAAAACCGGGTTACTCAGAGAACATCCATTTTTTGTCTCCCTCTTAAGTACAGAGGTTAGTTAGGATGCTGTATTGCTCTACTCTTGCTACAGGCACTGGTAGGAGCTTTCTTAACGTTCTTTCACTGAAGGTGTTCAGACTACGGGTCAAGGAAAAGACCACTTTTTTTAAAATGTGTAAGGATGTGATATGGTATGCTGAGGGGCAGGGCTAGCTAACCTCTCTTGGCATCTCCAGGAAACTTCCCAGCTCTGCTGGGGGAGCTGCACACAGAAAAGGAAACAGTTACTCCTCCACGGTGAGTAACCCTGTTTTCTCCTTGTTCACCTTCTGACTGTTGTCTCTTAATCTCTTATGTCAAAATAGGCTCATGCAGCCCTTGATCTGGTCCTTAACATGGCACGGGATTTTTTTGCAATTAGAAAAAATTTCTCTGCAATTAGTTCAGTGGAGTGATGCTAAAAGTACTTCTTTCTGAAAAGCTGTATCTGATTGCTGAACTGTACTTATATACTGAGGAATGTGTACACAGAGACTTGAATAAAGCACTCTGTAAAATGTCTGGAAGTTGAAAAACATAGTGCATCAATTTTTCTCAAAGATGCTTTAGTTTTTGTACTGTGGCAAGTAAGGGAATGAAGTCTTCAAAGTTCTGTTTAATTGGGATTTCTGTTCCAGCTATAATTTTGGATACTCTTTGTTCGTAAGTTTTCTTGGCAATTTGTGTTGAAAACTGTTGATATAGAATGAAACACAGTATTATTTATACATTGCATGAAGCATTGTCGTGGGAGTCTTGCTACCAGTATTGACTGAAGTTAAGAAAAACATTTCGTGCCTCTTCCTTCTGTGTGTCCGAACTAAAACACTTCCAGTTTTCTCTGGCTCAGTGGCTGACACTTACAATGCTGCATATTACTAGCATGGATCTTAGTTTGGGGGCCAGCTATAAAACTTTGTGGCATTTTGAACATAATATTTCCATCCTAACAGTAGCCTTGTTGAAATAAATGGTTCTGCCTGTGGAGTAACATCATGGTGAGCGTAAGGACTGTACCAGGCTAGTTCTTGATTACTGGATGCTACGTGTTGAGTTGTTACTCCTGGTTTGCTCAGGAACCTGAAGCGTAGAGGGAGCTTGGAGTGTTGTTTTTGCTTTGTTTTAAATGGTAGAGATTTTGTTTGGAACTTGGCTCGGTGGCAAAGAACAGTTGAATGCATTTTGCTGGGAGTGGGAAAGAAGCTCGAAGACTTGTAAACTTTCTGTAGACTGCCTGAGGGAGAACTGGGAAATTGCACTTTAATTTTCCTTGCCTCATAGGTAGGAAAGCCTTATGTGAATTTAATTGTGTATTTAATTTATATCAGGGGAAGATGTTTAAGAGTAAAAATACATCAAAATACACTAGAAAAAAATACTGCTATGAGCTCATTTACCTGTCAACATATCCAGCATACGGTACCAAAAAAAAAAGTAATTGCCTCATGTCTAGCTGCCTGAGATGGTCGAATTTATCCGTTACCTTCTTTTTTTTTAAAGAAGTAATAGTATTTGGGGTGGGGAGGTTCATTCTTTTTTTCCAGATATTAATTGCAGAAATATCCCCTCTCTGTATCTTCCCAACTGGAGAGATCTGATTTTGGAGAAATACTCGGCAAACACTTTCAAAGTCAGTCATGTAGATGATTCTAAAAGTGTGTGAGATGATTAAAACTTTGTATTTATTTATTCAGGACCAAAGTACTGGATTGATGTTGGATATTTTGAAAATTGTATTAGTGGCAAAGTTGTACCTTAAACACCTATGCCAGTGCTGAGTTTTGGGGGAAAAAAAGTGGGAAGACTTTTGGAATGGCTTATTTTCATGTTAACCTACTGCTACTAGAAATACAAGGAAAATAAAAGGAAGGAAAGGAAAGGAAATGAGACTTCACTTCCTGATGTCTAAATCAATTAAGAAAAAGACATTTCAGTTTGACTTTTGTTGATGCAGCTGTGACTGTTACAAGGGTTGTGAAGGTAGTTTACCTAATTTTTCTTCGCAATTTTTTTTTCCTTCATCTAATCAGCACAATAATTGTAGCACTCATGTTTTAAGGTGTTAACTTTTACAGAAGAAACATGACCCTTATTTCTGGTTCTGACAGATAGAAGTTTGCCATTGCCTGAAATCTGACAGTTTATTTTAGTGTCTTGTAGCACATGCTCAGATATAGAATCTATGGTATTTTCTGATGTGTTATTCAGCATTTGTAATAGGAGTAAATTCATATGACTTCACTTAGCTTTGTTTGTTCTAATTATGTCAATGCAATTTTATGTGAAAATTATTTTTTTAGGTATTACTTGCTGATACTAATTGTTTAATATAATACACTGGTGTATTTTGTCCTTGAAAGCTTGAATTTGTCTACCTTAATGTTTTAGGGGTGAGATTATAGGTTTAAAAAAAAACCCCAAAACATACAACCAAAACAAAATTACCCGCTCAAAAAAATGCGAGTGTATGTAGGATATGTTCTTATGTCTTTTAAATTCATTGGCATGTGATATCTGAGTCTGTATTTTTTTGCATGGTTACATAAAAGCAAATCCACAGAGACTACGAATTCACTTCTAAAAAAATATTTCGGATAGATAAGTTTGACCCAAATCCTGGAAGAAGGAAGAAGGCTTTATTTTTTGGTAGGGTTATTAATAGTGAACTTCATATAGCAATAAGTAGGACTTCTGTACATAATGAGTACATTTCTTTATAAAGAAAGGACCAAAGTCAGAAAAGCTTCATCATCTTAACTTGTCAGGAAAGGATTCTGCCTTGGCAGTCAAACTCATCTGTCCTTCCTAGACTAAGATAACTAGCAGCCATGTTTGTTTTGATAAATGTGTTCATAGGTTTGACAGTGAGACCAAATCTCTGGCTATTTAACAGAACTGATGAGGTTCTGTTAAATGAGAAAGCAAGATTCTGGGATCAAGGTGATGTCCTTACAGTGTACTTGTCTCTGACAAACAGTCTGACCCATAGGTAGTGTTGATTTATAAATGTTCTATCTGCGACATAATCTTAGTAAGTCCAAACAACTTTGGCACTACTGGCATGAAATTTAACTTGTTAAAACAAATTAAATACCAATGAAATTCACATAGTCAATGATTTCCATAATGTGTAGTAATTCTTGGTTTGTTTTCATGCAGAGTCCCAAGTCTGGTGTCTTTGGAAGAGACAAAACTGTACACTGGTGTTGAATATGGTAAGTAGATCGTAACTCTGTTCAGACAGGTTGTGTTGTTTTCTTTTTTTTTTCTGCTGTAAAAACTGTAGGTTCTTTTTGAGATCATAATTTTGATTCTTCTCTTTATATTAAATGGGCTTTTTTGGTCAACACAGAAGTTCTTGCATACACATGATTTCATCTTCAGCGATGGTATACAAGATACAAGTCTGCTGCAGTTATATAGTTGGGAATGGGAGCTCAGATCCAACCCCCAGGTCAGAATAGTTGGGCCCATGTACTTGCACACAGATGAGAGGTGCTGGAAGCAACATCCATCGCCCAAAGACTGCCTTGAGAGACAGAAGGAATCAAGGCATAACCTGCTACAGGCTATAGAAGAAAACTGCATTTTTGAGGCTTTTGGTGTATTCTTCACCATCTTCCAAATGAAGATGGCTTATTTAAATAAGGAACTGAGGCACATGGTAACTGCTTATTGGACTATTATATGGTTTTGAGGTGCTCTAATACTTCTAAAATCTGGTTTGTTAGCTTGCAAGTGGTGAGTTTGTAGCTGTATAATGTGTCATAGAGAATGGGCGTTTATTTAGTGGTCTTTTGCAGCAATTAAGATTTTTCTGGTTTAAAACTTTACAAGGAGAGGGCTTGCATCATTGATCCTTCTTGCTTCTGCATTTTTTGTTGTGATTGGGAATGTCTGCTCCCCTCCATATATTGAAGGGGAGTAAGTCCCCAGTCTTTTACAGGCTTGATCACCTGATACATAAAATCTGTATTCTATTGACTTGCTTTTTTACCCTGCTTAATGTGTTACTTGGTTTTCATATGCTAAACAATCTGCATCAATCTGTGGTTAGAAATGAAGCCAACTGTCAAGGCAGATAAAGAAGGTTATGTACACCTGTTTACTTGATAAACAAAAGAAGGCCCTATGAGAGTGGTGTCTTAGATATAACAAGATGGTTATTTTTATAATAATTCATACTGCCATTTCTGACTAGTCTGCTCTGGCTCTCCACTGGTTTACTTATCTATAAATTGCTTTTTATGCTATTGTATAATAAAGAGAAAATGTTTACATTTTTTATAGATTTATCAAGAGAGAATTATCGAGAAACAATTGCAAGGGTTACAAGGAAATTGCTGCGTAAGTTTAACCCACTCCTCTATCTAAAAAGTACTGTGTTGTGCTTTTAAGTATAGTTTTATAGATGAGAAACTCGTTTCATTTACTTTGCCTATAATTCTTAAATTTAAGCTTCGTAGAAATAAAATTATTGTTAATTTTTAAAGCTCTTTTCCTGTCTGATGATAAATTCTTTTTCTTCCAATTACAGGCTATATACTTGATAATTCAGAAGATGATACCAAGTCTTTATTTCTAATAATAAAGGTATACTTGTAACTTGTAATACTTAAGACAAGATTACTTGTTTTGCAAAATCATCACTCTTTGTCATCTTTTTCTTTCTACAGATTATTAGTGATGTTTTACAGTTCCAAGGGTCTCACAAGCATGAGTTTGATTCGCGATGGAAAAGCTTTAATCTAGTGAAAAAATCAATGGAGAACAGGGTCAGTGATTTTTCTTTGTAAAGCTTGAGTGAGGGATGGAAATAGCTCCTAATATTAAGGGAGACTTTTTTTTTTCATATTTTTGTTACTGTCCAAAACAGTTTTTATAATTTTGAAATCTAATTCCCTGATAAGAATATTGTTTTGCAGTATGTTTTTACCTTTATTTGGAAGTCTTATGAGTAAATAGCTTAGCATTTCTGAATTGCAGTAACCCGTAGTTTGCCTATGTCCTTGGACCAAAGTCTGAGTTTTAGCATGATGCTCCATTCTGGTCCTTTTAAACTGAGAAATTTCTGTGACCAGACCTTCCTTTTGCTTACAGAGTAATAGGCAGATATAAAACTTTACCAGGGCAAAAAAATCAAGGTTGTCTGCCAAGAAGAATTTCTACATGACATTTGGCTGTTTCTAGAAGAAAAAGAATATGTGGGGAATTACATCGGCGCAAATTGCTAATATGAATACTGAAATCTAAACCCAATTATGTATGTGTTTACAGCTTCAAGGAAAGAAACAGCATATCAGAGCTTTGCTGATAGACAGAGTTATGTTGCAGCATGAGGTAATGCTTTCACTTAAATCTTCACTAACTACTTTAAAAGCTGATTTGTTATGTTGTTATTTAGCAAAAGATGCAATAATCCTGCACTAGTGTTTCTTACATGTGTGAAATGTAAAAACAATCTGTTCTTTGTTTGTGTTTTCTATGCAATTTAGCTGAGAACACTAACGATGGAAGGCTGTGAATATAAAACTTCCCACCAGGAGATGATCAGAGATCTTTTGTGTTTGTCCACAAGTTCATATGGTCAGGTAAGGAAAAATCCCTTTTAAACTCAAATATATGGAATTTCTTGTTGATATCTTCAAGTTATGTTTACAAGATCTTTGCTTTTCAATTTATTTCCATGGCAACATGAAACATTTACTTATTTCATTTGCATTAGTTCCCAATTTTGGCATAGTTTTTGCTTTAAGCCCCTTTGTCAAATAAATAACTTAATTGGGTGGAGAGGCTGCCAGCTCTAGGTTTTAAATTTTAAATTTTTTGAGGGACTTAACTCTAGGCTTCTAAAAACAATAGTTCAATAAAAAAATAATAAAAATATACCAGGTTGAGGTTTTTAGATATGATGATTCATGACACTGTTTGGAATGCTAAGTCTGCTTTTAGGAAGTGGGTATGATGGCATCCGAGTTCTTAAAAATACACAAGTGTGCTGATAGTTGGATTCTGAACTCTTTGCCTGGTGGGAGCTCTGTGTGTGTGTATATAAGTTCAGATCTATCTATAATGTCTACAGGCTTTTCAGAATTCTGCTAACTGCATCTGTTATTCTAGCTTTTTTCTTTTCAAATGATCTTGAAAACATATTGACTGTTTTTGGTAACGTAAAGAATTTTCTTAAACTTTGGAGCTGTTCTCAAGTAAATGCTAGAAACAAGAAATAGGCTTTGTAAAGAACTTTGAGCAAGGGTGAGGGAAGCATGCTATTTACAACCTTCTACAATTTTGTTTCTGTGCACAAATACATCATGTAAACTGTGCATAAGTAACTGAAATGGATAAGGATGTTATTTTCATATAGTATATTTTTGGTTCAGAAGACTTTCTAGTAATGTGTCTCTTACCACAGGTCAGAAGTAAAGCTCAGCAAGCATTCTTCACAGCTCTGGGAACGTACAATTTTTGTTGCAGAGATATCATTCCCTTGGTTTTGGAGTTCTTGCGTCCAGACCGGCAAGATGTCACTCAAAAGCAATTTAAAGTACTGTCTCATTGATGTTGTTTCACATCTGTCTTTTGAAAGTGTTGTTATAGGAGAATTTTTAATGGTGAAAGTGGGATTTGCTTGTTTATCAGCATGACTGATGTTTTCATGACATATAGCTTATGCATGTACTAGTGTAAGGAATTATTTGGATTAAACGAGTGTCAAGGGAAATTGTGTTTATAGATGTTCCTCATTTCATTGTGTGGTCAGGCATTAAAACAATGTATGTTAACACCTATTTTTAAATTATGAAATGGAAATTGAGAAGCTATAGTCAAGGTGGTAAAACTCATTAAGCAGTTCTGTCAGCTGTAGCAGTATAAGAAAATATCGTGAACCAGACAAAAAGTTGATCACACAAAAAAGTTATACTAAGTCAGGTGGGTTTTGTTATGAACTGGTAGGTAGTTGCTGATGCTGCCAGCCTATTACGCTGATGCAGTGATGCCAGGATGTAATCTATCTGTCCAGGTGTTCGAAAGCATCACACTCCTCTCCTTCCTCTGCATCCCCCCTCAGTCCTCCTGGCCACAGAGGCACATTGGACTCTTGTCGTATCCTCAGAACAATAGCTATGGCTTATTATCCGGCTCCAGCTGCCTGATATGTACTAGCAGACAGCATGTGATTACATTGTGTGCATATCTTAGTATCCCTTTTCTTGTTTATTGATTATTAATGTTTTTCTGCCATCCTTGTACCTCCCCTTTTCCATCCCTCTCCTCCCAGATAAGCAACCCACGCCTAGTTACTTTTTCCCGATTGGTCCCGGTTTTGCTACACTTACAGCATTTGCTACTGTACCTGAATTTGGCATTTCTGATACTGCTACCAGACAGTCTTAGGCTGTATGATGTTACTGGTGTGGTTACCTAGGCACTGTTGTTCATGTAAGACTCTTAATCACCTGTGAAACCCAGCCCCTCTGTTTCTCTGTGTGTAACTCCTCTCACACAGTCACCTGTCACATTCACTGGTTTGTTGCATTGTGTCCAGTAATTATCCACATCCTCTTTGTTCAGCATCATTTCAGGTGCCTAGTTAACAGCCAAACGGTTTTTGCAGCCCAAAAATAAGTAAGTTCACAGAAAGGCCAGGTGTGGTCTTTAATAAATCAGTAATCTCCTTTATAATGTCATTCGGCCATTCTGTGGATAAATTAATTGGCAGGGCTTACAATCTCATTAAAAACAGTTCTTTAGCATGAAGACAATTCTGTAAAATTCTGTAAAAAAAATCGTCAGTATTTTAACAATGCGGCTGTGTAGCTGACTGTTTATGGTACATTTTAATGATTTGGTAATGTGAAGATTAGATTTTATTCTGTGTGGGTGCATGCTTATGTAGATAGATATCACTTATATATGAATGATGCTTTAACTTTCTAAAATTATTTCTTTCATTTTAAAGGGTGCCTTATATTGTCTTCTTGGAAATCACAGTGGAGTATGTTTGGCAAATCTTCATGATTGGGATTGTATTGCACAGACGTGGCCAGCAATTGTTTCTTCTGGGCTTAGCAAAGCTATGTCCTTGGAAAAACCGTCCATAGTTAGACTCTTTGATGACCTAGCAGAAAAAATCCATAGGCAGTATGAAACAATTGGACTGGATTTTGCGGTAAGTTGGGGGATAATGTCTTGGATTCTGAGAGCGTTTGATTACATAAATGCTTGAGACTCATGTATATTATTTGAGTTAGAGTTCTGATGTTGACCACATTCTGATTTCTGTGACGGGAATGTAGACTTGTATTTTTGGGACTGACGTAATAGATCTTCCTGTAATGCTGTTGGAATTTGCAACTTATTAACCTCTAAGGAAGCCTGTTACAGAAAGGAAGTTTAAGTTGCCTTTCTGTGTTAATTAGTATGGGTCGTGTTGATCAGGTGTGAAGATGTGTGTTGGTAGGACAGTGTCATCAAATTAACATTGTCAGTATTTGTAGTGTGCTAATACACAGCACTTGTTACACAAGTCCCTCTTGCCTAGTCAGTGGGATAAATTTTTCAGAATGAGTGCCAAGTAATAAAAATATTTTATAAACAGTTTTTATGCTTTAATGAAATATTAAAGTTTGGGTTTACCTTTGTTTTAAAATAGACTAAAACATATAGTTGGAGAAACAGTTCTGCTGTGTGAACACAATAGCTGTCTTCCTTAGTTTTTCACTGGTTTGTCTATGTGGATGGGAAGTTCTGCACTTTTCATAGTATTCTGGACTCTCCTTACTTTGAAACGGAAAGAAACATAAAACTTTTAAGTTGCTGCTCAGTCCCAAACCTTTGCATTCTCTGTCAACAGGTTCCAGAGAAATGCATTGAGATAGCTGTTTTGCTGCAAAAATCAGAACATCCAAGTTCAAACTTCACAGGTCTTTGTTCAGAAGAAATTCAGTTAGGAATTCAGCGACAGAAAGAAAAGAATGCTGAGGCTTTGCGGTAAGTTAAACTTCCCTTAACATCAGCTTGCACTGCCTAAAATTTACTGTACTTCAAATGTAATAATCTGAAATTGCTAACTAAATCTTAAGATCAACGAATTCAGAATGTGCAAGGATTGTTGTGGTGCATCTTCTGTTCTAACTTGCCAGCCCTTTCCCTCTATGCTCATATTTCCTTCCTTCCTCCTGCTCTTCCCTGTCTGCCCAGTTTATGCTGCATTTACTATATTGCTTTCACCCACCTTTTGTTGAGGAACTATTATTCTATTTTTAAATGATTCTCTCAGTAGCGTCTGGTTGACGATTCCCTCTTTTTCCCTCAGAAACTATGAAAATTTGGTCAACATGCTGCTGGACTGCGTAGAACAAAGAAATCTGTAAGTCTCCTTTTCTGTGCATGAGAAATTTTTTTGGAGGTTGATTGGAGGTGGCTACATGAATGAATGTCATTTGCATCAAGAAGTGCAGTTAGCATGACCAGAATTGAGTAATACTTTTTTCAGCCTCAAAGTAGTTGTCCAAAAGCAGTTTGTCAGTAGCATTCTCGCATAAAATGGAGTGTGGCTGACTGCTTGGAGAGTTTTCGCAAAGGTATCTGCAAAAATTGGATTTCTGGAAGTCCTCATGCATTTGCATATGGATTCTGCTTGCCCAAACAGGAAGATAAAGGCCAATATGGGGAATCTTGCATTACTGTCTCCTCAGTAAAGAATTGAATGAGTCCTGAATTTATTTTAATTGGGAGCTTCATTTGTTAATATAAGGCATCAGCACATCTTAGAGTTAAGCTTTGTCGTTAATTAGTTTGACCTGTTATTTTTTGTTCTGGGAAAAAAACTCTGGTTCTGTCTGCATAATACTGACATCAAATAGATTTTAATTGGTAGCATAATATTTGTGTTTAAAAACTTTAAAAGAATATCCCTATAGGTCTGTATTTCACATTGAAATGCCAAGATCAAAAAGGGACCGTTAATCAAATGTTTGATGGTACTTGTGTGTTCCCAGAACACTGGAGGTTTCCCTAAATGACAGTTAAGCTCATTGACTATAGCAGTGGCATATTACTTATGTTAGTCCAAATATATTTGCATAATCTTAATATGTATAATCATTTCTGTGCAAAAGCAGTACATGCAACTATGCGATTTATTGTCTGGTTTGAATATTTTATTTTATTTTTTTTAAGTCCCTGGAAGTTCGAGCACATCAGCATTGGTTTTCTGTCTCTGCTCCTGAGGGATGATAGGATACTGCCTGTCCGTGCCATAAAATTTTTTGTGCAGTGTCTCAACCATGATGCAATTGTAGTTCGTAAGGTAAAAACAGCATAATTATATCTTTTTGTTTTGCAGCTCATTGGGGTTTAGATCAGATGTTTGTGACGGTTTGCTGTGATAAAGCACAAAAACTGAGGTGTACATCCTTCCTCACCCTTCCAGCCAGGCATGCGTACAAAAGTTCCTAATCCAAGAAGATGACAGTCTTGGCAATGCTGTAGCCGTGACATATGGTGTAAAGCCTGTAAACTGTGAAAATGTGGAACATACCTGTTCATTCTTACTTACATCAGAATTTTTTTGTGGAATTTCTTTTGCAGATGTCTTTTTTTTCCATCTGCAGCTTATTACTTGAGGGGAGCCATCTATGTGTTATATCTGTACCTTTCATTCTGATTGTTGCCTGAGTGAGGCTTGAAACTAATGGCCACCTCTTTTTTTTTTTTTGTTTTTTTCCTAAAAATGATTAATGGAAAGGATTTTCTGGGCTATAAAGGTCACACTTAAGTCATGTCCTCTATCCCCTGAAATGAGTGAGATGACTTCTTTAATGGGAAATATCAGCCACTGGGGTGATGAACTTCACTGTAACTTTCACGGGCTTTTTAGGGTGCGGAGCAGCTGGCTTAAAATGTGTCTGTGATGAGGTGATTAGACACATCCTCCTGGAGGTGAGTGTATAGAATGGATACATTAATGCCCATTTCTTTCTTTTAGGTGGCCATCTCAGCTGTGGCTGGTATTCTTAAGCAGCTTAAGAGAACACACAAGAAAGTGCCCATCTGCCCTTATGAAATAAGTAGGTTTTATTTAATATAAGAAATGTCTTACTAACATTTACCCTAAATTTTTTTTAAGAGCGTATTTTTCTGGTTAAGTGAAACACAGAATTGCAAGCTTTTCATATCTCTGGTTGTTAATGTCCTAAGCAAACAAAATAGGTAATATAATCAGTCAATTTTCAGTTTCTTTTTTTTTTTAAACAATGTTATATGTGCAAGTGTGTATTAAGATATTCACTTATTTGAAGTGAGTTAAAACTTCAGAGATATGGTCATTCTCCTTTCAGAACGCCTTATAATTTGTGAGAATAATTTGTATATCTCCTTTTTATTTTTTAATCAAGTGGCACATTTGTATAAATTACTAAAGGAATCTCTTCTATTACTGTTAGTGCTATTTTTAATCTGCTAGGGCAAATCTCTGTACAGATTTGGTTGGGGTGAGGGAGACATAAAAGTTCTTTAGAATCTTTTAATAAAAGTAAGTCGTAACATTTGCTGGGACTGTTAATGAACAAATTTGATAGATTGTAAATTCCTCTTTAACCAGGTGGAAACCCTAAGCCTTCCAGCTTTCAGGCTGGTGACAGACCGGATAACCAGTGGCTGCATTATGACAGTCAGAGTTTACCAAAGACTAAGGAAGCTTGGGAGTCGTGTTGTTTTGTGGAGAAAACACACTGGGGATATTATACTTGGCCTCGGTGGGTATCATTAAGATTTAAGATAGCATTGTGACAGTCAGCAGAAGACACCCTGTGGGAAATTAAATAATGTTTGTTAGGTTTAATTTTTTTTAATTGAAACAAAAAATACAATTTATTTCATCCTTTGTGCTCCTTGCTTATTTTACCATTTCTGCATGGGTTTTTTTGCAGTGGTGGTGGTGGGGTTTAATTATTATTTATTTTCTTCCTATTTCTTTTTGGATTTTGTGGGTACTGTAGGCACGTTTCATATGGCTGTTTAACTACTGGTTTTAAAATGAAGTACGCATGTTTGAAAATTATATTGTTGCAAAATATGCAGAGTATTCTACCACTAATAATTCCGTATTGCTTGCTGTAGCAAAACATTTATAATAACAAAATTTTTTGTTGTAACTTTTCTATTAAGTTCTGCTCTTTTGGAGTTGATGATAAGTCCTATTTAATATAGAGAATATAAAAAATAATAATCTTTGTTACTTTGAAACGTGTTACTGTATTATTTTTTTTTTTTAATATTCAGAACTATGACAGTTTATGCCCCAGTTGAGCATCAACCAAAGCTTGGGCGAAGGAGAGATGAGCTGACAGAGGTAAGGGTTTTAGTGTATTTCAGTTTTGTGGCTTTTTTTAATGCTGCTTCGCCTCCTTTCTATTTTTAATATTGTCCACAGATTACTGTGGAGATCAAATTCCCTTCTCTCTTCTAACTTGAGTATTGCTTGCCATTTAGAGAGTGCTTACACAAAATGTGTGGAAACAGATTTGTTTTGCTTGATTGCAAACCAAGATGGAGGTTGAACTCAACTACGCAGTTTCATGTCTGTGTGGATATAATCATGGTTTTAACAAGCAATAAGTGATAACTATTCTGAAACCTAGATCCCCACAAGGCATTTTTAATCATATTTTTCTACTTCATTTTCATGCTTACTGTGTTAACACACAAGAAGAAATTATTATTTTAATGTATTGCAGCATCTCTGTCAGCTATCATGGATTAATTGTGTTAATGAGCACTTTCTTGTTCCCTTTCAAATCTTTATCAGAGTTCCGAACAAGATAATTAATGACAGTGGGAATGACTGCTTTGTAGGTGTTGTGCTAGTGAAAGGAAAGACAATCCAAAGTCATTACTGAAAATAAAAATCAAGAGTCTTGCAAAACATTACCCAATATTCCCTGTAAAATGAGGGGGGAAATGGATGACCCAGGCATGATTTTTGCCAAAAATAGAATTAAAATGAAAAATGGGACTTGGAAAGGTTGGGATATCACTGTGATAATAAAGCATCTCAAAGCTAATGCTTTTTTTTTCTGTTACAGGCAGAACAAGTTATATATGATCACTTTTCTGATCCCAAGTTTGTTGGGCAGTTAATAAAATTTTTGTCTTTAGAAGACAGAAAAGGAAAAGACAAATTTAATCCTCGCAGATTCTGCCTCTTCAAGGTAACTAGAGTTCAATAACTAAATTGCTTCCTTTTTGTATATAATTATCAAAGTGTGGAAAAGCCACACATTTCTTGGCTTATACCTCGCTGTTGCAAAATGTTGATTTTTAAAGGCATATTGCTATGATTAATCCTATTAATCCTCTCTTCTGATTAACTACATAGGGAAGCATATTTAGAGTAATATAGAAGTACATAGGATACTTGTATATAATTCCGTTATAAAAGCAAAGTAATTTCACTTTCTGCATATCCACATCTCAAGCGCTTCACGATCTTGGGTTCTTCTTACAAAGACAATGGTTTAGACAGATAATTACTGAAGACACTTTCACATCTTGTTTTACAGGGCCTTTTCAGAAACTTCGATGATGCCTTCTTGCCAGTTCTTCAGCCCCATTTAGAACAACTTGTGGCAGACTCCCATGAAAGCACCCAGAGATGTGTAGCTGAAATTATAGCTGGCTTAATAAGAGGTTCTAAACACTGGACATTTGAGAAGGTGCTGCAGTAGTATTTTTGAGTGATTCGTGGGAGTTAAGGGATAAATTTGAATTATTGAACAAATTAAACTTATGAAGTTGAGGGCTTTTAATGTGTCACCTATGTCCAAGAAAGGACGGCAGAAAGTTGCAATGCTTAGTGCTTCATAGCCAAACTTTAAGCACAATTTATAGCTTGGTTTGGTGCCTGTGTAATACTAGGTGTTAGTAAAATGCTTCAAGATTAAAATTAAGAGCAGTTTGCTGGTAGGGAGAAAGCAAAGCTGACATGGTTTCTAATTTCCAGCTGGAATAAGTACTTATATCCATCACTGTTATATCTTTATTTAGTCTAGACCTAGCTGTCTAGATCATCTTTACATTAATTTCTATGCTGAAAAGTAATTCTCGGAGAACCAGTTCCTTAATAAAAAAGAAATTTTAAAACTTAGGGGGGAAGGAAGTCCTTGGGGTGTACAAGACTGCTGTCCTACCAAAAGCAAAGTGTATGCAGTCTCTGACCCAATTGTACTTAAATCACCATGAAAATGGTGCATACGTAGTCCATAGAATTTAAAAAAAACCTTGTAAAGAAAATTAAAATGATTCCTGAAATCTTACCTCTGATAGCATTTATTTCCTTTTTATAAATATCATACTATAGCAGCTTCCAGAATCAGTATTATTTTTCCATTATTTGGAAAGATGGAAGGATTTGGGTTCACAGAGGTTAGAAAGCCATTTTGTCCTTAAATAGTCAAATCTTGTCTGTTGCCTTTTTGCTGAGCAGGTGGAAAAACTTTGGAAGCTTCTCTGTCCATTGCTTCGAACAGCTCTATCCAACATCACAGTGGAAACGTATAATGATTGGGGCACGTGCATAGCAACCTCTTGTGTAAGTACCCCTTTTTTAGTCTTGTAAAGCTGTATCCAGATGGTCAAGTTTTACAGGTAGTATGTAAACATGAGCTTTATGAACAGAGGTATTAGGGTATATTTTATCAGCTAAAGCTGAGAACTGTAAATACAGTATAAAAATAACATACATTTAAAATCTTACAGCTATTTTGGAAACTCTGTTCTCTTCTGCCCTTTGCAGACAGTTAGAAATAACATTTTAGAATGGAAATAAAGCCTTACTTTTCTTTTGAAGTATTTTAGAAATGTTGTATAAGGTTAGTGGGTGACATTAAAGTGTATGCTTTCTATGTGTTCAATTTTTGTGGAGTTTATGAACTCAAATTGCACATTTATTCTTGGTTTAAAAATATGCAGCTTAGCATTATGCTGTGAAAACTAAGTCTCAAGTTGTCTTCTAACATACAGTAAGATTTCTATGTGCTGTGATGGACAGGGAGTTGTGGTGTCTGAGAAGCTGCGTAAGTGATAGGCCACAAATATCTTGGATCAGTAATTCTTTGAAATCACTCAGCAAAATTCAGCATAGTTGTCAGCCGCAACCCTGGCAATTAATTAGCAAAATTCAAACATGTTTATTCATCTATGTCAAAAACTAAGCTAAAATTTGTTCTAGTCTTATCATTGTATTTGCCAAATAATTAAAACTGCATGTAGTTTCATTGTGTTTTCCTCCTATTGAGATTCATTGTGAAAAGATATTTAACTTTGCACTTGCTTAATAGAATAAATATCTAATAAGAATAAATATCTAAAAATAGATACCTGTTTATTTTCAGGAGAGCAGAGATCCTAGGAAACTGCACTGGTTATTTGAATTGCTGTTGGAATCTCCATTGAGTGGTGAAGGAGGATCATTTGTAGATGCATGGTAAAAACTGTTTTATTGTGGCTGAATGAAGAAGGAAATAAAGCATGGATAAAATGTATTGAGAGCATATTGTGCCAGCTGGCTTGTAGAAGCAGGGAACAAAAGCGATCCTTTCCAATTAGCTTTCCCCACATAATAGCAGTTTCTTCATTATTAATTTTTAATATAATTAAATCTAGTTAACAGAATGTGAAGGTTTGGAACTGTCATAGCAGCTGTACTGTTGTTTCATTCTGTAATTTTTACCCATCTTTGCATGCAATTCACATGAAGACACTTAGGCATTGACACACACAAGACATTCCAAAACAGGGGTCAGAGGGAACTGGGGAGTGGAGGAACAATTTTGTATGACTAAAGATATGCTGTTCTGATTTCTAGCCGACTTTATGTACTACAAGGTGGCCTTGCGCAGCAAGAATGGAGAGTACCAGAGCTGTTGCATAGACTGCTGAAGTACTTGGAACCTAAACTTACCCAGGTTTACAAAAACGTCCGAGAGAGAATAGGAAGGTCAGTGTTTTCTTCTGCAGTTCTTTTTTTTTTTTTCCCTTCAGTTTTTTTTGGGTAATTGAGTATCTAAATAATTACACTGAAGTGGTGACTGCTTATCTCTGTGTGAATACTGATAATAGAATTAAGATAAATTATTATTAACAGACTTGCTTCAGAAACTTCAGGTGACTTCTCTATTTTTGTGTCTTATTGTATATGGACTGTTATGTTTATGTATGATACCTCTAAAGCTCAAAACAAACAAAAAACCCAGTTCCCAAAAGAACCAAACCAAACACCTTACTGCATCTAAACCCTAATAAGCCATAAATATACAGGGAATCCTTCAGAGGGCATTTTAGTGACTTAAGAACTAGTTGCAGATCTGTTCGGAGGAGAGGGAGATTGTAGCTTAGGTGGCTGTCTAACCCTGCTTGAATCAAATATCTGCAAAGAGGGTATTTGAAAAACATTTCGTTTTAAGTAACTTTGAAGTGAAGATAAGAGGAAGTTTTCTATGAGTGTTAAACTTCAAAGTTTGACAAATTGATCTCAGATCACTTTTAGCAATGTTCTTTAGGCAGTAGTCATGCTAACTGTAGGTTCTTGCTTGCTTTTTTTTCTTTTTTA
This sequence comes from Anarhynchus alexandrinus, assembly GCA_008711295.1. Classification (NCBI taxonomy): domain Eukaryota; kingdom Metazoa; phylum Chordata; class Aves; order Charadriiformes; family Charadriidae; genus Anarhynchus; species Anarhynchus alexandrinus. The sequence continues at coordinate 694,638 of VUYV01000016.1, read as the reverse complement.
GTGTTCTGACCTACATATTCATGATAGATGTTTCCTTGCCAAATACTGCTGCAACTAAATCTCCTCGTGTCCATGAATTTACTACCCGGATACTTGAAAATCTTAAACCCCTCATGGAAGCAGATGAAGAAATTCAGAATCACGTTATGGAAGAGAATGGAGTTGGTGAACAAGATGAGCGAACTCAGGGCATTAAACTCTTGAAAACTAGTGAGTTACTTAATGAGGTTAAGAAATGGGGGGTATTTTAAGGACATGATGATCGTGGTCTGCAAATCATACAGTTGCAGTACACAATTTCACCTCTGAGATCTGTGCTGTATCAAGGTATCTGTTGTTTTAGGGTTGAGGTTTATAAAGTCACTTTATAGGGTCAAACTATTAGTTATAGGTCCACTCTAATGTGTGAAAATCTCCCAGGCAAGCATTGCAATAAATTTGGTCTATAACTTGTTTTGAGGTTATTACTATCTTTCAATCTTCTTAATCAGTGATCATTTCTCTTTATAAAAACAGTTCTGAAGTGGTTGATGGCAAGTGCAGGACGGTCCTTCTCTACAGCTGTCACAGAGCAACTCCAGCTTTTACCCTTATTTTTCAAGGTGATGCTTTAATTGCTCCTTTATTAGTTATGTTTGATTAAAAAGGGATTCTATATATAAGTCAACATTATAAGGGACTTTATATAAATAAAAAGAAGCATCTAAAATAAGCATCTAAAAAAAAGCATCTAAAAAAAATCTACATCTAAAATATAAATTAATTGGATTTGATACCAAAAGAATTGCAAAGACCAGAGTCTTAACGGCACCCATTTAATCCTCCTTAAAAGCTTCAGACTAGCCATACTGTTTAGATATGTAATATATGGTGCAAGGAACAGGGTCTCTTGATTCTATCCATTTTTGTCCACAGCTTGTTGCTGAAAATATTTTAACATTATATTGATTGTTTTTCCTAGTTAACTTAATCTTTCAGCATTACATGGATTGTATTTTTCCTAGACAACTGCCCTTTCATGAGATTAAACTTCAGGATTTTGCTGTTAGCAATGCAATTACTAACACTAGCCCTTTTTTTTTTTTTTAACCCCCCTCTCTTCTCTTGTTCTATAGATTGCACCAGTAGAAAATGACAATAGCTATGATGAGCTCAAAAGAGATGCTAAGATGTGTTTGTCGTTAATGTCTCAGGGTTTGCTGTATCCTCAGCAAGTGCCTTTGGTACTTCAGGTGCTAAAACAAGTGAGTATGGTCTAAATAGCTTAAAGCTTCCTGTTATCTGATGCACTCTGTGCTTTTTTTTTGTCTTAAAGATTGTACAAAAGTGTGATTTGAAGAGAATCAAATGCTGATTTTCTTAGACGTGAAAGGAAAGAGTTTATTAGAATGGTTTTAAAACACGCTTAGAAACAGTAAATGCATTTTGTTTTGTTTCCTACTTCCAAACATTTAAGCAACTTGTATCTTGATAAGAAATTGAACAGTATTTTAATAAATTAAAATTTGTTCAGTAGTGGATCAGTTTAAGCCAAACATCTCTCCTCATGAGCATAACAATTCAAAATCCAGTTTCAAAATGAGTTGTTGTATAAAGAACTGCCCTTGAATCTCTGCCTTTCTATAGTTTTACCATCTATCTATCAACTGCTACTGCTTTCTGAAAAACAACGCGAATGAAAGTGTACTCTTGAATTTAATGGTTCATTCTGTACGCAGTTTGTCATGCAATAAACGCTTTTTTTCTCTAGTCATTCAAGACTGACCTACAGTAGTAAAACTACCTATTGCAAAATAAGCTGTGCACACAGCCAAAATAGTAACTGCAGTGTTGCAATCCAGGCTGCACCCATGTCTGATGCTTTCAATAATTTGGACTTCCATAAGCACGTGGACATGAAAGTAAAGGAACTTGAAAAAAAACTTTGCTTTCCAAACCCACTGTACGGAATATATATATACTGAAGTACATCTGTATTTCTGGTTTATTTATATCTGTCTTATGACTGATGTCGGAAATTAATCAAAGGGAGAAACTTGTCTGCTTTGTCTTTTACAGTATTGGGTGTCTGTTAAGTAACAGTATGTTTTGAAGTTAAACGTGTTATAAATTATTGTTTAAACAATAATGTGTGCTTTGGAAATTAAAGAGTGTATGAAACAAAAATATCTGAATAAGGGAAATCATTAGCAACTGTCGCCAATAGCTTTTTCTTAGATATTGTTAGCTTTACATTAGACAGCTGCTTTCTGTCACATTGTTGCTTTCTCATAGTTAATATTTATTTTTATTTGTAGACAGCAAGAAGCAATTCTTGGCATGCTAGGTATACCATATTAACCTACCTCCAGACCATGGTGTTCTACAATCTCTTTATCTTTCTCAACAATGAAGAAGCAGTCAATGACATTAGATGGCTGGTTATAAAACTGCTGGAAGATGAACAGCTTGAGGCAAGTAACACCTTTTCTGAAATGCTTTCTTTCACATGACTGGTTTCTTGCCCTTGTCAAGTTTTATGAGAAAGCTATTGGTTGTAAATTAATACAGCAAGTATTTCTAGCTTAGCATTCTTCCTGTTTTGAAAATATAACTAGCTTTATAGGATCTATTTCTTTCATATTTTATTTTTTCCTCTTACTATACCATTCCAGAAAAACAGCTGTTTTAGCAAATACTTCAGTAGTGATTTTTAAAAGTTCCATTTTTCCTACTTTTTCAACAGAATGGAGCATTGTTTTGTTTCATGCTTTGTTTAAGTATAGCTGAAATAGGGATATTATCATTTTACTATAAATATTAGCATGGATATTGGTAGAAAATCGCAACTTTCAACAAAGTAAAATGCCTTCCTGTGTAAAAGCCTTATAAAACCACTATTTACTACTCTATAAGTCTGTTCCCCATTTAATCATATCAGCTTATTAGTGATAAAAATGCTTTTTTTTAATACATCCAGCTCACTAAGGAAGTATTTCTTTAGTTACAAGTAGATTTTCCTTAGTTTTGTGAAAGTTGCATGCATAATAGGACAGAATTTGTCTAGCAGATGCTGTTACTGATGGTGTTACGTGATTCAAAAAGACAATAATTTGTAAGCTTACTTGTCAGTCCAGCAAGTTTTTGTATGTCTCTTGAGCTAATGATACTTCAGTATATACAAATGGAAAGAGATAAAATCCAAAACGTTTGCTGTGGTACATGCTTACTGTTGAAGATCTGTGTATGAATGCACAGTATGCTCTTAAAAGTGCTATCAGGATCATAAGCTTGTTCTCAGGGGAAAAAAATAAAAGGTGCCTGATGTGAATCATTGAGTCTTGTTTGTCAGGCTTCCAAAAGCTAGGGGAAAATCACAGCAGTGTTTTATTCTGGATCACTAATTTACAGAACTGAAGGTTTGTATTAAATGATATGAATTTAAGTAAGTTTGATTGTGTTCAAGCACAGCGAGGAATCTTTAATGTTAACCTCCAGCCTGTTCCCTTTACCCTGTGCCATCATTTTCACTGTTTTTTGTGGTGTTGACAAATATCAATGAATGTCCTTTTGGATGCTTGGGTGCTTTTTTTCCTTTCTAGAAGAAAGATTCTGGAGTGTGATACCCTTCTGCCAAAACAAAGGTCTTGGTTTAGGTCTTCCTGAAGCTACATTTAAAACAGTAGTTATACCCGAGATGTGAAGCTTGCTTTTGTGAACAGTGAATTTGAAACAACTTGAATATACAAATTAAACTTTCTGCCTTAAAAGGTTTGACATTAAAATCTCTGTAAGTGCATGTAGTACTTAAAGAACAGCACTTACACTACTTGCCCAACCATGCCAGTTTCAGTCCTCAGATGAGCTCGCTCATGTCTTTCATGTCACTATTTGCTATAGCGAGCTGGAAGGCAACATCTTGCAGTCCTAGATAAGTTATTTCCCACACCATTCAGAACACCTCCTCATAATCTCATGTAATTTTGAAAAATACCTTTTATTCACTTCAATACAATTTATCTAGTTATTTTAAATGTACAAAATTATTCTTCTGCACTACAGAGATGCAAATCAAAAAAGCTTATCTATGTTCATAACCACTTACGATCATGTTGTTACCATGGAAGCTTTTCTTTGAAAAGTAATCTTGTTCTTTCTTGATAATAATTGGCAAGATGCAGTATCTTGCAGAGTAATTCCTATGAATTTTTTTAATGCTGGATTTTTAAGATAAGTGTGCATTCAATAGAATCCCTAGCTTTAGTGTTTGGTGTCTTAACCCTGTGGAACTGACATTTTAGATCTTGGATGCTTTTTTTGCTTATTTTGATACAAAGGTGCCAGACAGAATGATCCTGTTGTTTTAATATACAGTTTACACTTCTAATATTGCTATGGATGCCAAACTTCATGATGTTTTCATATTTTTTCATAAAATCATTGCAACAAACCTTGGCAAAATACAATGTCAGATGACCACACTGAATGTCAAATAGCAATGTGACTGCAATTGCAATACAAAGTGAACATGGGTCATAGGACAGTCTGGCTTCTATCAAATGCAAATTTCACACATCTAACTTCAGGCACATGTCTAGAATTGAAGAAAGCTGTACTTAAATGGTATTGTGGGAAATTCTCCTTCTGAAAGTCAGAGGAGTCGTGGAGCCGATGGATTACTATGAATGTAAGATCTAATGTGACTCTGCAGCTGATTAAAGGAAAAGGTATAGAGGCCTGAAAAATAACGTCTCAGTGTACAGCAGTATAACCACCATTGAATATCATGTCTAGTTTTCATGTCATAGGCAGTTGGAGAGATCTACAGGAATGATTTGAGTTTGGGAAAGCATGTTTTGCACTAAATAATTCTGTTTACTCAGTCAGAAGTGGAAAAGTGAAATGACTATATACAACCTGGAGTTATGGTTAAAGTGAAATCCTAGTTAACTGAGAAAGATGCTTTCAGATTTTCTCAGCTATAACTTGATCTAGGAAGCTATCTGGGTACGTGCTTCATATGTTTAGATTTTTGTAAATCAGTCTGCTGAATACATAGCACTCCCTGTCTTGATATACATTTTTCATATTACACTGCAATACTACAGTAATGGGAATATTTTCTCTTTGTGCAAGTAGCCCCTTGCAAGTACTGCACTTAGGTTTCGCTTGTGTTGTTGAGTGTTTTTGTTCTGATATTGCTGCAGATTTGTAGACCTTCATTGGTCAATTCTGACCAAAAAAAACCCAACCACCCAACCAAACCATACTTGATTGAGAGTATTCCTCTGCCACTCCTCTATAGGTGTCATGTTCTATAAGTCATCATGTGAATATGATGATCTGTAAATTATTTAGTGTCAGATGTTGTGATGAATGATTAACTTAAAGGCTTTGCTTCTAGGTGCTCCTTGCAGCAAAATGTTCCCTTTAGTCAGATTATTAATTTAGAAATGAAAGTGGTTTTAATGCAGTGAATAGTGATGTAAATGAGTACAGTTCACTTGGGAGCTTGCTCACTTTACAGCCAAGATTCTTTCTATTCTGGGTCTTGCATTAGCACATCATGTTTCATTTAATAGCTTAGTTGTTAAGAGACTCACAAATTGCTGGTAAACAATACTGGCAGACTTTCACTTCTTTATGCTGCTAACAAAGTAGATCACGTTTGAATACTATGTTGTAGAAATTTAAAATGAAGTGAAGTCTCAAGAGCTTATTGTTAACTTACTATGTTTAATTATTGCAGGACTTGCAGCTATACTTATTGCTTTGTGGAGGTTCAGAACATTATGTTCAAGGATGTAATTTATTATAATCTGCTGCATTGGATTCAGAGCGTTTGTAGGTGTTTGTACTCCAGATAGACAAATGTTCTGTTTACAGTTCCGTGTAACAGTATGTACTTACCAAAAGAATCTGGTGACTGTTGTCAGTGTTCAACAAGTTGATTTGGTTTTCAAGTTTGTAAATGTTGGGAGGTTTTTGTCAGCCTGCAATTATTGAAAGTGGAAGTGAGTCTCGGAGGAACTCCAATTTAAATATAGTCTTATAGTTCTATAACTTTATGGTTTGGGGATATTTGAGTAGATGAGATAAATTAGTAATACTGCTGGGTTATACTTACTTTCAAAGGCAAGTGATTGAGTTGTCTCTACTTGTAATCCACTAACAACGTGTTGTGGCTGTTTTAAAAGAAATGGAAAGGGAGATCTGTATTTTGAATGCTTTGGCAATTAGATGAAAACTACAGTTTAGTCTTTTCTGTTGGGTTTCTGTGTTATGGAAGAGAAAACCTGGAATTCTGGTTTTATTCACGTAGTGAAAAGAATTGGTACTCAGGACAACATAAATAATGCTGGAGCGTTATAGAACTGAATTGTAAACCATAAACCACTGAAGTTAGTTGTCATTGCTTATTAATCCAGCATCTGTAGTATCTCTCAAAGAATTCTTGTGCTACAGGTAGAACAATCAACTTTGTCTCATGAACATACCTTCCACCTTCTCTTGGAAAAGCTCTTCTGCTTTTGTTAATTCTCATGTTTCTAAGTACACTTGAGAGGGAAAACTAAATGCTTTTGAATGAAGTATACCTTTTTTTTCTTGGTAAAACTAATGTTAATATGGAAACTATTACAAATTCTGTAAAGCAGATTGATTATTTGGGGTGAGACATCTTGTTCTCATTCAAAATCTATTTTTAAACTTTCTAAAGCTAGTTAGTCTGTGATATGTATGCCTTGACAGTGGAGTTTAATTACATTATTTGAGTAGTAGGTCACTTTATGACAAATTATGTGAAGGTAGTTCTATATTACAATAAGAATGTTTTATTAATTTGTAAAGAGCCATACAGTAAACTAGTTGTTTATGATCTATGAAATAACAGGATAATATTTTAAAGACTTTTTTTGGCAGTTTGGTAGCTTGGGCTAGCTGGATGTGTGTAAAGGGATAGTAATAACATAAGTACCTGCTTCTTGCTGTGCATGAACTTAGTAATTGTGGTATGTACTGTCTCTACTCATAGGTGAGAGAAATGGCTGCTACCACACTAAGTGGTCTGCTACAGTGCAATTTTCTCACTATGGATGGGCCCATGCAGACCCATTTTGAACAGCTGTGCAAGATGAGGTTACCAAAAAAACGAAAGCGTGACCTGGTTTCAGTGGTGGACACAATTCCTTCTGGGGGTAAGAAAATTGCTTCAGAGTCTAAAACCATGCATGTCGAAGGTTAGGAAGATACAATATTTGGTGCTACACTTAGATGTTTATTCTGCAAGTGCTCCAGATGGAATAGGATTTGTCCTGTGGTTAAGCAGTATTTAGAAAATAAACAGATATGTAGAGAAGCGTTAGGTCTGTTGCCCATGCAAATTTTTTTCCTTCCCAAGCATCTATGAACCATAATGGCAAATTACTTGTCCTTATGTACCTTATTGTCTATTTGTGTGTATGCAGTGCAGATCCTAATCCTTTTTAAGTGCTTCAAGAATTTGATTTACAGTGTAAATGATGAACAAGAATACACTACTACCAAAAAAAGGCAAATAATGTTTTTTGTGATGTATTCCTATGTTCAACCTATTTATAACTTTTCCAGAATTAACGCTAAAGAGATTTCTCTGTTTACAGAATGCAGAAGATGGGGGGATAGCTATTTCCTCAGTAAATAAACTTCCTTAGCTGCCATAGCATAATTTCACTCCTTACTCACTTTACCTTCTGTTTGTTAGCAATGTTTTTTTGATTCTAAAAAAAAAAAAAACATACAAAAAAAGAACAAAAAAACTGTGACTGTGTCATTGCAGAATGTCTTAGACAAGATAGTTGCACCTTGCCAAATGTAAATTAATATCCTGCAATTGTAGATTTGGTTAAACGCCATGCTGGTGTGCTAGGACTTAGCGCGTGTATTTTGTCAAGTCCGTATGATGTACCCACCTGGATGCCACAGCTCTTAATGGATCTCAGTGCCCATCTTAATGATCCTCAGCCTATTGAGGTAAAAATACTTATATCATTTTCCTGTTTAATATAACATATCTAAAATATGCTTGACTCATTCTTAGTTCCCCTTTCCTAGAAATAAATAGGACGCTATTAAGAAACTTAGTTTCTGTTGCTTTTTATTAAATGCTTCCAAATAAGTTTTAAGTCATGGACTGCTTTTAAGTGTGTTTGTGTTAGTTCTGTTCTTGCTTTCAGATTTAAAGCATAAACTGAAAGCTGCAAGAGCTATACCTATTATGAGGAAATAATCTTTTTTAATGAAAAATGTCACTTTTGTGCATACCATTCTAGAAAACACCAACCCGAACCAAAAAATCGCTCTGAAATTTTTAAAACAAGGTTTTATAAGCAGCCCTAGAAACAAGCTTTAAATTAAATAGTTACCTTTAACTCTATTTTTTTTTTGCCTTGTCTGTTTGGTTTTGTTGACATTTGCTGTTTTAAGCAGAGTAGTGAGCTAATGGCTGAAGAATTCCTTAGATTTAACAAACTGTCCTATGATGTGCTTTACTGAATCAAGAAACTGGACTGATTGGACTTTTCTTTTTGTTAATTTAATAATAATCTTCATTATTTTAATAACAGAAGATAGTTTTCCCCTGATTTGTTCCTTCTATGCACCTGATGTGATTCATGAACTCTCATGTTTTGAGACCCAAACCATTGGTTTGAAATACCCAAGGAAAAGGGGAAAAGCATTTCACTTGTACTTTATAAGAATGTATTAATTTTTTCAAATGGAAGACTGTAGGTCAAAGAATCCTTTTTATAAGAATGTTGGAGTTGTGACACTGGTCAAAAGACTACCCAGAAGTGTAAAAATTAAAATACTGGGGAACTGAGCTGAAGTCCACAGAGCCCTTCTAACCTTTGTAACTGCTCAAACACTTTGCTGTGTTCTGTTGTATTCAGTGTTTGTTTTGTCATGAAGCTTAAATCCATAACTGATACAGATCAATACTGATTGTCTGCTATGCAGATGACTGTGAAAAAAACGCTGTCAAATTTCCGGAGAACTCATCATGACAACTGGCAGGAGCATAAACAGCAGTTTACGGATGACCAGCTACTAGTGCTTACTGACCTCTTGGTTTCACCATGCTATTATGCATAGATAGGTAAGATTATTTGTTTTGACATAAATTGACAGAAAAATCTTATGAAATCTACTCTTAACTCTCCAGTCTAGCATGGAGTAGAGAAGAATCCCTAAACCACAGGGAGAATTAAGTCCCTTGCACCTTCAGTGGTCCGTTCAGGTTCAGATTTGTTTTAGTTAAATACTGTCCATCTTTTTGTGTGTCCCTGTATTACACTGGTGTTCTGCTAAGACACTCACACTTGTTTTCTTGAATATTGATGTTCCTTTTCTCCATTTTCTGCCAGTTGGCTGCGTTTTAAATGCCTGGCAGTTTCACTAAAGGCAAGGTACTTGCTGCTTTGTACTTCTGATGCCTCTGAGGACTTTAGCCTACCACCCAGTGCAGTATATCATCTGCATCTCGCGATGGGGAATGACTGCTACCAGACTGTTTCCTCTTCCACATTATGGCTCTGCTACCGGTTCTCTTCACACAGGCATGTCCCCAAAGAGTGAATCCATTCCTGGAGTTTCTCTTTGTTACACTACAAGATTCTGATCTCTATTGCATTGTGATGTTTTGTGACAGTATTCCAAGAGAAGTTTTAATTTAAATTTTCATTTTGTTCTGTGGTAATAGCGTGAGGCAGTAATCTTGTTTTGAATTNTTTTTTTTTTTTTTTTTTTTTTTTTTTAGGTTTCTCCTGGAAAAATGAGGATGTAGGAACCTTTCTGCGAAATAAAGGAAACTCAAAGAAATTTATCATGTAGAAGACTTTTTTGTTGGAAATCCCGATGCCTAATCAAAACCACTTTTAAATACAAACATAAAGACCTGGTTCTGTTCAAAAAGAATTTCACCTCCCCAGGGAGCAGCTGTGGGAGCCCCACAGCACCCTTGTAACTGCATTCACAGAGCCTGATCGTGAGTTTATTGCAAGACCCCTGTCACTGGCCTGCATTACACATCAGTCTTGTTTCTGCTTTCTTGCACACAGTGACACACTGCACATTTCTTACCCTCTTTTTTCTGACCCTTCTTCCCGCCTGTTTCCGAAATCAAAGATACGCAGAACCAGAGAGTGCTACAAACCAGAATATTGTCAGTGAAGCTCTCCAATTCTGTTGATGCAACTTCTAACCCACTCAGCATACAATACCAGGAACCTATCTTCCTCAGAGTTTATTTTTCACTACTTGGATCTGAGTGCCTGTCAGGTGATGGGCTCTATATCATTCAGTCCACCTCAGGGCAGGATTGCCTTTTTATATATTCCTTGTCAAAATGTAAATAGCTGATCTTCTCTGTGCAGTATAGATGATGGCAGGACAAAACGTGGGGAGTGAAAGCTCTTACTGCCTGGCCAGGTCTTCATAGATAGCTTGACCACGTGTGGAATAAAAATCTATGATTATCTGCATACTATTAAGGGTGAAAGACTATGGGTGTTTCCACATAATTAGAGCCCACAGATATGAAATTATGGACTATCAAGTGATGGTTGAATTCACAGGATGAAATGTATGCACAGTGTGAAAAAGCGCTGAATGGCTGACTATTTTTAACAGCATATTCTCATAAAGATTGTCACTGTTTGAGCAAGCATATCTTGTTCGAAGATTGTGGAAGCTCTGTATTTTTTTGCCTGCAGCTTTGTTCAGAGACAGATATCTATTGGCTATTTAACAACATGTTTAATATGTGTTACATAGTTGTAAAAGACTGTATAAATTGTAGAGGCATTGCATTGACAAAACATTGTACAGTTTGCAACCTTTTACATAACACCATTGTGAGATTAATTTGTAAAGATTCATACTTAGATGTTAATACGGTAGTAGTTCTGGCTTTTGTATCAAATCAAATGCCATTATTAGTTTTTTAAATTATTTTCTTTAACAGAGTATCTCTTCATGTCTGAAAGGCAGAGGTTTTGTTTTGGTTTTCTTGTATCTCATTATTACTACGTCTCGTTCAGATTTTAATGCAACACTTGTGGCCATCTCGAAATGCTGACATCACATATTCTAGTGTGATAAGTTCATAGAATGTGAGGTACATTGAAATAATTCATAAACTGGTGTGTGTTTCAACTTTCATGCAACCTTTCAGGAGCACTGATACATTTTGAGTGATCTACCTGCTGAGTGTGTGACTCATTCCAAACTTCAAAGCACAGCAGTGTTCCTGGTGCAGTATTTAATGAGTGTCAGCACACAGATGTAACCACTGTATAGCGTAGTGCCAAAATTATTATTTCAATTGTGTACGTAGTTTAAGACCCAATAAATGGACTGTTTGTAACATCTGCATTTTTTTTGTATTTCTGAAGTGAAAATTTCTTATTTTGAGACTATGACTTAAGGTTGTCTACTGTGCTTTTGAGCTTTTTGTATGAGGCATGTGTTTATTGTGGGATTTGGCAGTGAGTTAAGGCAACATAAAGGATTACTTAAATATCTAATTCTAATTGTTGGGACGCTAGCTTTTAGATTTATGTAAAAATATCTTGTACCTGGTAAGGGTTGCCAAAAAACTTACTTCTGAGAAGCACATTTAAAATTGCAGAAACTAGTTTGAAGTGGAGGGGGTTTTGCTGATAGAATTTAAACAAACTTTAAAAGTAATGGTCTATATTTGCTGCAGAGGATCATCTTTAAAGTATGTTTTGGCTGATTAACTGATGGAGCAGTTATAGGTGTTGTTTTGCCTACACTAAGGGCAGCTAACTACAGGATCCAGCTCTGCTACTTTTTACTGTAGTTGGGAGTTTCTTTTCTTATATATCTATAGTGAAAGTGTAGCTGCAGTTGGTTGCAATGTTGAGGATCCAGTGCTTGGTAGAGAATCATCCTGTAGTGAGAGCTATGATGGCAAATAAGTAGGCAGTATTAATTCACAATAGCTGTTTATAAATCAGCAATAAATTACTTGATCCAGATTGCCCAGAAAATAGAGTATTTATTCAAAGTACAGTTCTGTAGGATTAAATATATGGTACTGTGAATAAACTTGTATTGACTGTTTGTGGGTGAAAGATTCAGTCTCCTATTATGAGAATGTAGGAACAATTATGAGTTCTTCATCAAATACTGCAACTCCGTTGCTACTTTTATTCCCGAACTTTCCCAAGCAATGTACACATGTAATGAGTTCTGAGCTTTCCATCACTCTGATGTCTTACGCTGTCTCTTCCCTAAAGCTTTAGAGATGAAACAACTGCAATACCTCAGTCTGGAGAGGGAGATATTTCTAGTGTGAGAAGAGAGAATTTTTCCCCTTGAACAATAGGGGAGATGGAAAAAGATCTTGGAGATGGTCTGGTAGCCTTGATAGCCTTAGTGACCACGTGTCAATCTGCGCAAATAACCTCAGTGACCACCGCTGTTTGAAGCACCAAAGAATGGCAGTGATATAAGGCAGAACTGGTTTGTCGGTTTGGGGTTGGTTTTGTTGGTGGTTTTTTTTCGCTCGAGTTGCAGTGACTTATTGTTTAGTGACTATCTTGCTAGATTATTAAGTGGAGTGATCTCCCATACTTCCATAACTAAGTGGGTATGTTTATGCATGTGAAAACCTGCTGAAATCACAGAGACATGGTGCTTATTTTGATAAAAATGTATAAGAAAATTATCGAGTAGGTGAATTTGTGCTTTTGGGTGGCACCACAGACTCAACATTGGTGGATTGTGTTATTAACAAGCTGAGCTAATCTGTACATGGATTTTTTTTTTTTTAATGGAAGAGGAAAAGATATGACGGTCATTATTTCTGATACAGTATATTATGACTATATTCCTTTTATGTCCAGATATCTGCCCTCTCATCCTTTTTACTTCTTTACCAGGCTGTTGGGAGTCCTGTGCTTGGTGCACATGGATGATGTCTCCTGTCAGTTTTTCATAGTTGGGCATCCCCAGCATCCCACGCTCGGTTCAGTCTTGCACTTTCTTCCACAGCTTGAGACTTCCTGGAATCCTGCAGCAGAGACTCCAGCTTCCTTTTTTCCTGTGGTGTGGAAAACAATCTGTGGTAAGACATAAAAGGGGAAAAAAAACAACTTAGCGGTAGAAAGTTTTGCTGGCCATTGTCCGTGCAAGATTTTAACTTTAACCCTGCTGTGAATTACCAGCTAATTTGTTTTATATTCTCACTGGCATTGTGCAGTAACTGGAAGGCAACTTCTGTGGATTTCCCCATCACAAAATACTCACTGTACACAGTCACATTGCTACGTAGGGTCTGGAGAATGGNGGGGGGGGGGGGGGGAATTTCACCTGGACCTGATTGAGACTTCCAGCCTGTCTGCAGGCTAGGGGTAACCACGCTCCAGGGAGGGAGTTTGATGGTGGTTACTCCAATGAGGTACCTGGGCCACTAAGGCAGCAGTAATTTCATAGTCTGCTGCAAGGAATTGGAGGTTTGATTACAGAACAAAATTAAGCTGTGTGGAAGATGAAGAATATTGCTAAGTTGTTTAAGGCAACGCACACAAATTACATGCAAATTGTAATTAGTTTGCACTGAGCGGTTTTTCTCTCTTGGTCAACAGGTACTTCTCAGAGCTATTAAGAGATATTTAGAAGGGAAAGTCCATGAGGTGAGAGGAAAAAAAGGTTAGTATTTTCTCCCTGGGAAGAAGAGTGACTCTCATCACAGATAAAAGCTTAGACTGTTGCCTACAAAGATTATTAGCAAAATTATCTTTGATTTCTGATGGATTAGAGCACAGTGCTTAGAGGCATTAGCTGCATCCTAACAAGGCAGACATTTTCAAAGGGCAAAAAGGAGAGGCAGCCCTGCTGGCCGTGATCCTTTTCTAATTCTAGATTAAATGGCTTTTTCCACAAAAGGCTTGTAGAAGTTCAGCCTACTTTCCCCGCTTGGGCTCTTAGCACCCTCGGTGCCGCAGGTATTTTGTAGAAATTACCTGAGCAGATTTTGCCGCTAGAGATGGAGCTGGACACCCGTTTCCCTTGGGGAATAGTGAGAGGTACTGGGAAATAGGAGATGTGATCATTTCTAATTGGCATGCTTTGGAAAAACTGCAGGAAACCCAATAAATCTGTTTTAGCAATAAGTGTAGTCAGATTAGCAATAAGTCTGGGTAGAAGCCTAGATGATTTTACCCAGAAAGGCTTCTGTTAAGAGTATCAGTTAAAAGCTTTTATTTATTCTCTCCTGGCTTTTATTTCCATTTTTCTGGGTTAATTTCCCCTTTTATTATTTCAGTTTCTTTGCCCTACAACTGTTTTCTTGAAATCATAAGGTACTGTTTTTAGGCTGAGATGGGGGCAGGTTCCCACAATTAAAAGTAATTTCTGGTTTCTTGTGGTAAGTATCTGCAAAACTTGACACTGTTGTAAAAAATGTCTTGGGAACATAATTTCTCCTTATGCAGTAGGAACTCCAACGCTGAAAAAATATTTGAGAAGCTTGATAGTACTAGAGCGTGCTGGGTTTTTTATTAATTACTTTAAGGAAAGGCTTACGAGTGCTGTAAAGACAGAGTTTATATCCTAGAACCTTGTGTGAGGTGCTGCAAAAGTTGTTGCTCTTGTGATTCCTGCCTTGCAAAACTGAGACTTCATTTCTTCCACTGCGCTTCTCCCCTGCCCCAAACTTTGGCAGTTCTATTAAAAGGGGGCAGCCCAGTGAGACGCTTTGCTGTGCCAAAGGGACCGTGCAGTGTTCTGTGTTCCCATGGAGATCCTTTTTGCCTCAGTTCATCCCCTCTCTCCCCGAGTGCAAGCCCTGTGTTCAATTGCCTGCTCTCGCGCTCACTGTCTCCTGGAGCGTTCACGGGCTCTCTGCTGAATGCCCGTGGCCGTCTGCAGCGTTTCCCAACGTGCATCACCAAAATGCTATTCAGCTTGCGCTTTTCTGCTAAAATGTTTGCAGCTCGCAGGCTATGATGAGGAACATGTTTTCCTTCATTTCAAACTACAGTTCATAACTGTGGAGCAGTAAAGCATCTTAAACAAAACCAAAAAACCACCCTTGCTCTTCATGGGCCTGCTAAACTGCATTAATGAAATGAGTGACAATCTAAACCTATTACTATTAGAAAATGCAGGGTTTTCTTTTGCTGTTTTGCACATAATTAGTTCTAAAATATTTAACTCTGTAAGACCCAAGTCTTACAGTTTTGACTCCTAAATCCATTTCTCAGCATCTCAGGTAGGGGTTTCAAAAGCACATTAGAGATCAGAGTCTGTCTTGCTAATTCCTTTAAACCCTACGGGCTTTCTAAAAACAATCCCTTTAGGCAGGTGCAGCCTTATTCTGTATGTGTGCTTCCACCTACTAATCTAGTAACTATGGGAAATTAAGACTAAATTAACTGTGGTCCCTGAAGGCTGAGCATTTGGCCAAATAACACCTGGAATTGTATAGACCTTACCAACATTTTTAAGGACTCTTGTTTTGCAAAATGTGTTACTACTCCTATGTGTTTGGTAAGTGACACCACAGAAATTGCCATAGCCTAATGTGGACTCAGGGATTAGACACAATGTGAGACTAAGGTCAGTTTTTATGCAGTGTCTTGCTTACAACTGGTGCGAGGTGCGTTGCCTGCTCTGAAAGGACATGGATATTGTGTGCACATTAGTTTCACATGAAGAGAACAATCATCACTGTTTCCTCAGTGTTAATCACTTTGAAGTAATTTACTCTTGCGTTAGGCTGAAATTTTGTGAGTCTTGTTTAATCATGCAATTCAGCATGCTCTGATGTTAAATAAGAAAATTCAAGGAGGGAGATCCTAGCTTGTCAATGAAAAAACAACTCGTACTCAATAGGGCCAGGATTCACCCACAGAATTCAAATTAACCGTGATTAGAGAAGAAAAATATAAGAGTGAAAACAAAAGTGATAGCCAAGCTGAGAGAGAACGTAGCTTGAAGCCACAGGAAACCATGGACATCGTGTTTTGATTTTTGGACCTTCTCCCTCCTGGTATGCAACTAGGTTAAGAACGAAACCAAGGCAGAACACACCTGACCTGGGTGCCAGGTTGCGAGGCACTGTCTCAGCCTGCTCTGATGGCTGCTGCCGTTTCCCTGCCACAGACCCCGACAACTAACCTGGACCAAATGCCAGCGGGACGGGAAGTGCGTTTAGCATGCAAGGCTCACAGGCCAGGCTGCTGTTGTGAGTCACAGGTTTACTAAAACATTGCTCTTAGTTTCGGAAAGAAATGCTTTGAAGGAGCAGGTAGCCCTGACAAGCTTTCAGATGGCAACCCAGTGCTCCTGTTGCTGTCTTGATGGTTCTGCGAAGGACCAGTATGCTTCCACGTGATTGCTGGGGCTGGGGGTAGATTATTAAGACTATACAGATTATTATAATGAGTATATGTAGAAATGTATAAGACAAGAGCCCATGCATAAGTCAGAAGTACTAGGTCTGCTGTATTTTCATAGCGCTTTTGTGCCTTGCCTGGCTGGACTTTCATCTCTTCCAACTGCATTTGCAGTGCCTGACGTTGAGGTCCCTCGGTTGTGTGTGCCTGTGTGTGACAGCCTGTGCTGGCTGGGACGACGAGTGCTGAGCCTTTCCTCATCGTCAAGCCCATGTAAGTATTTCAAACTGATCCCTTAAAGTGTTCAGACATCCAACACTCTCCATCGCTTTCAATGACAACTACTGTATTTGTGATAGTAGTAGTTGGCAGTAAACAGATAAAGAAATAACACTGATTATTTCCCATCCCTCTTTGGGAATACCGAAGATCCTTTGCCCTAGACCCTGTGCTTCTGGGCGCAGACAAGCAAACAAAAAGGGTCTCCCTGACCCGCTGAGTTTGCACGGGAAAGCGGTGCAAACGTACAAGCAGGGGAAGACGCAGTGAGCAAAACTCTGCTTTAAATGTCGATGATCGACAGTTTTTGGGTTGGGGCAGGTGTTTTGTTGGTGTTAAGTCAATGTGGAGGGACCTCAAGGGCTTGAGTACTACCCAGCTGTTGACTTGGTAACCTGGTTAAGGGCATGGCTGTGACATGACTTGTAGCAAAACCTCCCTCTGCCTTCTCTCACCTGACTTCAGGGCAAGCCCCCACAGCGTCCCTGCCTGCGCTGTGCCCTGCCTGTCCCTCGGCTGCCGCTGAGGGTGCCCCGTGGAGGAGGACGGGCTCCTGATGGTGCCATTGTATGAGGCTGGACAGGGTGTGGGGCACTGGCCGCCGGTGGATGTTAATCTGGGGGGAGGCATGATGGAAATTAGGAAGGAACGGATCAAAACCAGAGTCTAGGCTGCTACAGCGCCTTGCAGCAGAGCCGCCGCCAGCCTGTGCAGCTGCAGGTCGGGCTGTGTGCCGCTGCTTCTCCGAGCTGGCTCCGCAGGTGCAGCCCTAGAGGCGGTTTAGGAAGCCCGGGGGGCGGTGTGGGGGGTGTCCGCGCTCTTGTCCCTTCTCCCTCGGCAGCCCTTCCCTGCGGGCTGCCCCGGGGGTGGGCAGGGGGCGTCGGTGGGTCCGTCCCCGCGGGAGCCGGTGCTGCGCGTCCCCGCAGCCACACCTCGGCCGTCACTTCAGCCGCCGCCCGCCAGCGCCGCGGCTGAGGGAGCGGGGCGGGAGGCGCCTACGGGGCTCCGCCGAGCCGGGAAGGAGCCG